>JBBPBX010056441.1:4147-22765 GCA_038048925.1 Garcialebias charrua
TGTTTTCAGTGGATGTCCTGGATGATTGAGATCTTCAGCAGCAACAACATAAACAAAAGATTTTAGTGAAACAGCTTTTAGTGGAAGAGGAGTTCCAGATGATGAATGAAACAGAAAAAGACATTGACCTTATCAAAAGAAGAACATTGACAGACTTGATTTGATTTGTGGTCTTTATTGTTTTTGTCATCTTCTGTGTGGAAAGTGTATTTTAGTTTATTCTGAGAAACAAACGTTTCATATGAGTCCCTTTTCTTTAAAAAACAGTCTCTAAAAGGGTCATGTGGTCGTAATCAAAAGAAGAACATTGACTTGATTTGATTTGTTGTCTTTATTGTTTTTGTCTTCTTCTGCTTGGAAAATGTATTTTAGTTCATTCTGATAGCTTTCATATAATCCTATTTTCTTCCTCCTTATTCTTATTTTTGTAAGCCATTAATCTGTTAAGTAAATGTGCCAACAGGAAAGTTAAACCTAACTTGTCTATGAGTCCCTTTTCTTAAAAAAAAAAAAAAACAGTCTCTAAAAAGTCACGTGGTCGTAGAGCCTTAAAGTTCAAATTTAGTTGGCTCACAGTTTAACCACCACCTGTGATATTTTCAAACATCTTCTGGACTAACACGACAATGGATGGCTCCGTCTAAAAAATGGATGAAGCTCTGAAAAAGTGTAGTTCAAACTGGTTCCTGAAGCTTTGGAAGGACAGTGGTAAAGGTTATTGAACTGTCTGTAAATCATGAAACTCCATATTCTATTAAAAGGCTCCATTTCCCTCTATTGATGATGAAGTCAACATACTTTTTATTTTAAAAACACTAAAATTAGTAAACGTTTATGATTCTTTCACCATGAAGGTATGTGTGTATCTTATCTCATCCTTTAAAACCTGAACCTCACACTCTGCTCTGTGAATTGAGAAAGCTCCTCTGATGAAGAGAGAAACGTCTTCTGTTACAATTAAAGTCCAGTTGTTTTTGTATTGAACCTTTTTTGATTTCACCATGAAATTTAATAAAAATCACCAACAAGACAAATTAAAGATGAAAAACGTTCTGACGACACATTGAAAAATATTTTTTCATCAAGTTTCTGTCAAAGCTAAAAAGTATCAAAATAAAAATGTCCTTAAATGATTCAAAAGGTGTCCATCTGCATCAAGCTCTGAAGTCCAAAAGGACAAAATGATTTTATAGTTAAATTGCAGTTTTTGGTGTCACATGATCCGTGTGCGGGCCGGACTTTGAGCAGTCCTGCTCTAACTCCACAGAGAGTCTCACAGATAGAACAGATTGACATTTATAAGTAATGTTTCAGAAGTGAAGAACTCTAAACTTGTTCTCAGTGGAACAAGTTCATCCATCACATCATCAGATGTTCACTCTTCTTTAGTTTGGACTCACCTGCTTCCTGTTCTGTTGGGAGATGGTACGAAGCTGTTTTCCTGCAGGGATCAATAAAGTTTGTGTCAGAGAGATAACGTGCAGCAACACGTTTCCAAATTCCTCCTCTCACATCTAAGAGTGGATTCTGACGGAGCTGACCAGGAAACAAAGAATGACTCACAGCGACAGCTGCTCATCATCTTTGTTACATGACAAACCTGAATTTCCACTTCTTAGGAATGTTTTTCTGCGTCTGTTTCCTCATTCAGAGAAGAAAACACACGTGAATAAAGAGACACCAACACAATCTTCTCTATAGACACAGTCCTGTGACTGTTGGCAAAAAGCTTCAAACTCTTGGTTTCCTTCAACCAGATGTTTAGAAAGTACTTCCTGCACATTCACACACATTTTGAGGCTTTACAAAAACTAGCTGTGTCTAAAATCTCACATGTCCCTGTTTGCAGAACTTTTAGAAGCTGCTGATAAAGTTGAGTGATGTGGACGAGGAGAAATTCTCTGTGAGCTTCAACACAGTTCACACTTGAAACAACAGCATCATTTCCCACCACAATAAAAGCAGTGGAGTGTTTTTAATGTTGGACTTTTATTTTGGAGCTTTAGTGGAGGTGGTTCTTGTTGGAGCTGAAGACAGGTGGAGCAGGGATATAGAGACTGTTAGGAACAGGCCACACTCTCAGTTCTTCACTGAGTCCCTCCCACCTGAAGAACGAGGCTCTGCAACTTTGTTGGAACACCTGAGCTGCAGGTGAACATCTGGACTGATGTGTCAGACGTCACATGATGGAGGAGAGAAACTTGTTGACGTGGATCTGTTCCTGTCAGCGTCCAGCTGAACGCTGGGAGTGGACCCTGCTGCTCTGGACCTCCGTGGCCGTGGTGGTCCCGGTGGCCATCACGCTGTGGTGCAGCGCGCAGCGCCGCAAGCGCAAAACCTCCATGAAGGAGTTGTTCCGGCAGAGCAAGCACGGCTGGCACTACACGGACCTGTTCAACAAGCCCACCTACTGCTGCGTGTGCGAGCAGCACATCCTGCACGGGGCGTTCTGCGACTGCTGCGGCGTGTGCGCGGACGAGCGGTGCCTGCGGAGGGCCGACCGGAGCCTGCGGTGCAAGGAGATCGTGGCCCCGGCGGAGCGGCCCCAGCACGGCTGGGTGCGAGGGAACGTGCCGCTGGCCAGTTACTGCTGCGTGTGCGGGCAGCAGTGCGGGGGCCAGCCCAAGCTCTGCGACTTCAGGTTGGTACCATGGAGGCGAATTGTTGTGATTTATATTTGTCTGAACCAAAACTGAGTCTGTGCGTGGAGAGATGCGCTCCATCTTCCACAGGAAGCAGGAGCACGTGCAGCTGGCAAGGGTGTAGATTGGGGACCATGAACAGGGACATTTTTTAAAGCAATTTTGGGGGGGTCAGAAAAGTCACACTGAAATGTATTGCAAAATGTACAGAGGGAAGTTTATCCAAACTGCATGCATGTACTATACAGAATAATCAGCAATGATATTGATTTAAGTGGGTGGCATGCATTTAGTCTTAAAGGGGACCACAGATGCAAAATTCACTTTTTAATGTTTTTTTTGGGGGTATTTACTTCTTTAAGAAACAGTCCTAGGGCCAAAGAAATGCACCCAGTGGTATATTTACTCTATAAGTACAGTAGATTTATTTTCCAGGGATATAAATGTCTCGTTTTCAAATCCTCGCGCTTGTGAGGTCACAAGCGCCAGGACAACCCACCCCAAACCTGAGTCCAGCCCCTCACCTAGCAACCCCTGGTTAGGCTCAACCCACTTCAGTATTAAACACATGACTGTTGTTTTTCATGATTTCATCTCATCTTTTGTTTAAATGTTCTTAATTTCATGTGTACAGCACTTTGTTGCAGCTGTGGTTGTTTTAAATGGCTTTATAAATAAAGTATAATTGTTATACCCTCCCTGGGCTGCCACCTTACCGTGGTGGAGGGGTTTGAGTGTCCCAATGATCCTAGGAGCTATGCTGTCAGGGGCTTTATGCCCCTAGTAGGGTCACCCAAGGCAGACAGGTCCTAGGTGAGGGACGAGACAAAGCGCAGCCCACAAGACCCCTTATGATGAGTAATATAAATGGAAACAATGTTCCCTCGCCCGGACGCGGGTCACCGGGGCCCCACTCTGGAGCCAGGCCCGGAGGAGGGGCACGTTGGCGAGCGCCTGGTGGCCGGGCTTTCACCCATGGAGCTCGGCCGGGCACAGCCCGAAGAGGAGACGTGGGTCCCCCTTCCCATAGGCTCACCACCTGTGGGAGGGGCCAAAGGGGTCGGGTGCATTGTGGAATGGGTGGTGGCCGAGGGCGGGGACCCTGGCGGTCTGATCCTCGGCTACAGAAGCTGGCCATTGGGACATGGAATGTCACCTCTCTGGTGGGGAAGGAGCCTGAGCTAGTGTGTGAGGTTGAGAGGTTCCGGCTAGAAATAGTCGGACTCACCTCAACGCATGGCTCTGGCTCTGGAACCAGTTTCCTTGAGAGGGGTTGGACACTCTTCCACTCTGGAGTTGCCCCTGGTGAGAGGCGCCGAGCAGGAGTGGGCATACTTGTTGCCCCCCATCTTGGTGCCTGTACGTTGGGGTTCACCCCGGTGAACGAGAGGGTAGCCTCCCTTCGCCTACGTGTGGGGGGACGGGCTCTGACTGTTGTTTGTGCCTATGCGCCGAACGGCAGCGCAGATTACCCACCCTTTTTGGAGTCCTTGGAGGGGGTATTGGAGGGTGCGCCTCCTGGGGACTCCCTTGTTCTGCTGGGGGACTTCAACGCTCACGTGGGCAATGACAGTGAGACCTGGAGGGGTGTGGTTGGGAGGAACGGCCCCCCTGATCTGAACCCGAGTGGTGTTCTGTTGTTGGACTTCTGTGCTCGTCATGGATTGTCCATAACGAACACCATGTTCAGGCATAAGGGTGTCCATATGTGCTCTTGGCACCAGGACACCCTAGGTCGCAGTTCAATGATCGACTTTGTTGTCGTCTCATCTGATCTGCGGCCGCATGTCCTGGACACTCGGGTGAAGAGAGGGGCGGAGCTGTCAACTGACCACTACCTGGTGGTGAGTTGGCTCCGATGGTGGGGGAGGATGCCGGTCAGACCTGGCAGACCCAAACGTATTGTGAGGGTCTGCTGGGAACGTCTGGCAGAGTCTCCCGTAAGACGGAGCTTTAACTCCCACCTCCGGGAGAGCTTTGAACACGTTCCGAGGGAGGCGGGGGACATTGAGTCCGAGTGGGCCATGTTCCGCGCCTCTATTGTCGAGGCAGCTTATCAGAGTTGTGGCCGCAAGGTTGTTGGTGCCTGTCGTGGTGGCAACCCTCGAACCCGGTGGTGGACACCGGCGGTGAGGGATGCTGTCAAGCTGAAGAAGGAGTCCTATTGGGCCTTTTTGGCCTGTGGGACCCCGGAAGCAGCAGATAGGTACCGGCAGTCCAAGCGGCATGCGGCTCGGGTGGTTGCTGAGGCAAAAACTCGGGCGTGGGAGGAGTTCGGAGAGGCCATGGAGAATGACTTCCGTACGGCTTCGAGGCGATTCTGGTCCACCATCCGGCGTCTCAGGGGGGGAAAGCGGTACGCGACCAACACCATTTATGGTGGGGATGGCGTGCTGTTGACCTCAACTCGGGATGTTGTGAGTCGGTGGGCGGAATACTTCGAAGACCTCCTCAATCCTACTGGCACGTCTTCCACTGAGGAAGCGGAGCCTGGGGACTTTGGGTCGGGCTCTCCAATCTCTGGTGCTGAGGTCGCCGAGGTGGTTAAAAAGCTCCGCGGTGGCAAGGCTCCGGGGGTGGATGAGATTCGTCCTGAGTTCCTTAGGGCTCTGGATGTTGTGGGGTTGTGTTGGCTTACGCGACTCTGCAATATCGCGTGGACATCGGGGGCAGTTCCCTTGGATTGGCAGACTGGGGTGGTGGTTCCCCTATTCAAAAAGGGGGACCGTAGGGTGTGTTCCAACTATAGAGGGATCACACTCTTAAGCCTCCCTGGTAAGGTCTATTCAGGGGTTCTGGAGAGGAGGGTCCGTCGGATAGTCGAACCTCGGATTCAGGAGGAGCAGTGTGGTTTTCGTCCTGGTCGTGGAACACTAGACCAGCTCTACACCCTCAACAGGGTCCTGGAGGGTGCGTGGGAGTTTGCCCAACCAGTTTACATGTGCTTTGTAGACTTGGAAAAGGCATTCGACCGCGTCCCTCGGGGGGTTCTGTGGGGGGTACTCCGGGAGTATGGGGTACCAGGCCCTTTGATATGGGCTGTTAGGTCCCTGTACGACCGGTGTCAGAGCTTGGTCCGCATTGCCGGCAGTAAGTCAGGCTCGTTTCCGGTGAGAGTTGGACTCCGCCAAGGTTGCCCTTTGTCACCGATTCTGTTTATAACTTTTATGGACAGAATTTCTAGGCGCAGCCAAGGTGTTGAGAGGATCCGTTTTGGTGACCTTAGAATCGCTTCTCTGTTTTTTGCAGATGATGTGGTCCTATTGGCTTCATCAGCTCGTGATCTACAGCTTTCACTGGAGCGGTTTGCAGCTGAATGCGATGCGGCCGGGATGAGGATCAGTTCCTCCAAATCCGAGGCCATGGTCTTGAGCCGGAAAAGGGTAGCATGCCCTCTCCGGGTCGGGGAGGAGGTCCTGCCCCAAGTGGAGGAGTTTAAGTATCTCGGGATCTTGTTCACGAATGAGGGAAAACTGGAGCGTGAGATCGATAGGCGGATAGGTGCAGCGTCCGCAGTGAAGCGGGCGCTGTACCGGTCTGTCGTGGTGAAGAGAGAGCTGAGTCAAAAGGCAAAGCTCTCAATTTACCGATCGATCTACGTTCCCACCCTCATCTATGGTCATGAGCTTTGGGTTATGACCGAAAGAACAAGATCTCGGATACAAGCGGCTGAAATGAGTTTTCTCCGCAGGGTGGCTGGACTCTCCCTTAGAGATAGGGTGAGAAGCTCAGTCATCCGGGAGGGACTCGGAGTAGAGCCGCTGCTTCTCCACATCGAGAGGAGCCAGTTGAGGTGGCTCGGGCATCTGGTTAGGATGCCTCCTGGACGCCTCCCTGGTGAGGTGTTCCGGGCATGTCCCACCGGGAGGAGACCCAGAGGAAGACCCAGGACACGCTGGAGGGACTATGTTTCTCGGCTGGCCTGGGAACGCCTTGGGATTCCCCCAGAGGAGCTGCTCCAAGTGGCTGGGGAGAGGGAAGTCTGGGCCTCCCTACTTAGGCTGCTACCCCCGCGACCCGACCCCGGATAAGCAGAAGAAAATGGATGGATGGATNTATTTGCGATTTCCACAACGTGCCAACTTAGGATGTGCAGCGTCCGCAGTGAAGCGGGCGCTGTACCGGTCTGTCGTGGTGAAGAGAGAGCTGAGTCAAAAGGCAAAGCTCTCAATTTACCGATCGATCTACGTTCCCACCCTCATCTATGGTCATGAGCTTTGGGTTATGACCGAAAGAACAAGATCTCGGATACAAGCGGCTGAAATGAGTTTTCTCCGCAGGGTGGCTGGACTCTCCCTTAGAGATAGGGTGAGAAGCTCAGTCATCCGGGAGGGACTCGGAGTAGAGCCGCTGCTTCTCCACATCGAGAGGAGCCAGTTGAGGTGGCTCGGGCATCTGGTTAGGATGCCTCCTGGACGCCTCCCTGGTGAGGTGTTCCGGGCATGTCCCACCGGGAGGAGACCCAGAGGAAGACCCAGGATACGCTGGAGGGACTATGTTTCTCGGCTGGCCTGGGAACGCCTTGGGATTCCCCCAGAGGAGCTGCTCCAAGTGGCTGGGGAGAGGGAAGTCTGGGCCTCCCTACTTAGGCTGCTACCCCCGCGACCCGACCCCGGATAAGCAGAAGAAAATGGATGGATGGATGGATAATAATTTTATTCCAGCACAGTAAGGAGGGCAGACAGGGCTTGGTGTGGGGGCTGAATTTCATTACATATACAGTTTGTGGTACAACATGTCTACAGAATCTTGCGCTGAATGGTTTATTTGTATGGATTAACACATTTATATTTGGTGTTGATTATTTAGCTACAATACATGTTGTTCTGTTTAATTAGACCTTGATTTCATCCCAAAGCCTGAAACTGTGTCACAAAACAAAGGTCTCCTTTGGCATGCAGCACTGCTGAGGGCATATAGAGGCAGGCTGACACCAAACAACCACACTATTTCTACACAACCAAGGACAGGATTTAATGAAGGAATAATTTTATCAGCAAGTTTTCAATATATTATCAAACAAACAAAGCCTAAATTGTCAGCAGTCTCATAATGAAAAATTAAATTTATGTGTGCATCAGTTGTTACTGAGCGTATCCATCCATCCATTCATTCTCTTCCTCTTATCCGGGGTCGGGTCGCGGGGGTAGCAGCCTAAGTAAGGCGGTCCAGACTTCCCTCTCCCCAGCCACTTGAAGCAGCTCCTGTGGGGGAATCCCAAGGCGTTCCCAGGCCAGCAGAGAAACATAGTCCCTCCAGCGTGTCCTGGGTCTTCCTCTGGGTCTCCTCCCGGTGGGACATGCCCGGAACACCTCACCAGGGAGGCGTCCAGGAGGCATCCTAACCAGATGCCCGAGCCACCTCAACTGGCTCCTCTCGATGTGGAGAAGCAGCGGCTCTACTCCGAGTCCCTCCCGGATGACTGAGCTTCTCACCCTATCTCTAAGGGAGAGTCCAGACACCCTGCGGAGAAAACTCATTTCAGCCGCTTGTATCCGAGATCTCGTTCTTTCGGTCACAACCCAAAGCTCATGACCATAGATGAGGGTGGGAACGTAGATCGATCGGTAAATTGAGAGCTTTGCCTTTCGACTCAGCTCTCTCTTCACCACGACAGACCGGTACAGCGCCCGCTTCACTGCGGACGCTGCACCTATCCGCCTATCGATCTCACGCTCCAGTTTTCCCTCATTCGTGAACAAGACCCCGAGATACTTAAACTCCTCCACTTGGGGCAGGACCTCCTCCCCGACCCGGAGAGGGCATGCTACCCTTTTCCGGCTCAAGACCATGGCCTCGGATTTGGAGGAACTGATCCTCATCCCGGCCGCATCACATTCAGCTGCAAACCGCTCCAGTGAAAGCTGTAGATCACGATCTGATGAAGCCAATAGGACCACATCATCTGCAAAAAACAGAGAAGCGATTCTAAGGCCACCAAAACGGATCCTCTCAACACCTTGGCTGCGCCTAGAAATTCTGTCCATAAAAGTTATGAACAGAATCGGTGACAAAGGGCAACCTTGGCGGAGTCCAACTCTCACTGGAAACGAGCCTGACTTACTGCCGGCAATGCGGACCAAGCTCTGACACCGGTCGTACAGGGACCTAACAGCCCATATCAATGGGCCTGGTACCCCATACTGAGCTTATATTTCAGATAAACTTAATAGTTGTACTTTTCAGTCCGTCCAGTGCTAAGTATTTATAACCGACCTGCAATAGTAATAATGTTTTGTGTTTGTAAAAATAAATTAAAAAATCTCATGAACCAGTGGGCAGGTTTTAATGAAGCTCTTATAAAATAATCATTGGATGCACATCTACAACTGAAAAAAAAATAGCTATAACTCAGTCAATCTGACAGATATAGTTATTGAACTCAAATTTGTTATGAGAGTAGCTGAGAGTTATTCACAACACATCATTTTGAAGGTTTGACCTAAATGTTTGTAACACCTTCTCTTCCCAACATAAGATAGTCTTAGTATAAATCTCAGGCATAAAAGAAGGCGGGCAATCTGTATTCCTTCAAGGAGTACAATGCCAGGCCTTCAATTATGTTGTGTTTTAATTTGCACAGTTATGATATCTGCTTCAAATCCCTTTACTCTGTGAGACCTAAGCTTTGGAACAACAGTTCAAAGTTGTGTGAGTTTAAAAAAACATGCATGTTTGATAATTGAACTGTTGTGACGTAAAACCCATGGCTCGAAGCTGTGACCATCGGTGCAGGAAGTTCAGATCACTCCACTTTAAGGTGGAAGAGTGAAAGTTTCTCCTCTGTGGGTCCGATCCTGTGAGCCCAGTCATACTTAGCTCGGGGTTAAAGTGAGCGCAGGCCAGATGTACACGCTAACACTGACACAACGTGACAGGTTCCCAGGCATTCAGTGACACCATCAGCCGCCAAAACACCACCCCTTCTGTTCTCGCGTTGGCTCAGACCGTGGCTTTGACCCTCCGTGATCAGAGGCACATGGGTTGTTCCAGACAGGCCAGGCTCAGCAGACAGAACCCTGAAGCAGCTACACATGGAAATGCAGGATAAATGAATACACAAGAAGTCTTTAAATACACCTGGATTAAAACTCCTTCTGATACCAGGATGCAACTCCTAAATAACATGGCCTTATTCTGTCTAGGGTGAAAGTAGGGACCAGTACCACATTTATGCCACTATTAACCACATTTTATTATCTATATATATATGTGTATATATATATAATATGTATATATATATATGTATATGTATATATATGTATATATATATATATAGGGATGCGCGGTATAACCGGTACACGGTAGAAACGATATAAATTTAGCCTACGATAGAGATCTGTCTTCTACCGGCTAACCGCAGAAAATCAGAGTTGTCCGATTTAATCTTTACTTTTTTAGTTTAAAACTGTGCATAAGTGGTGTTGAAGTGTACAATCAAAGTTGTCAGAGTTAATCAATACTTTTTTTGTGTTGAAAACTGTGCGTAAGTGGTGTTAAAGCCTTTTCTTCGAGTGCTAATTAGCGAAGCTATAAGCTAACTACGTCCGGCCTTGCCGTAGTGTTGCCGTATTCAGATGCATGCGCAAAACGCTGCGTTCCGTTGAAAGTTTTTTTTGTTTTTGACGAAAGTTAAAGTAAGCGTTGGTCAGCTTTAGAGAAACCTGCTCTCTGATCTGTGAACAGAACGCTGTGTTGTGTGATTTTACTGCGAGACCCTCTGGTCAAAGCCACAGAGGAAACTGGTTGACACCAGAAGAACGTTAAAAAAATAACTGTAATGGTCAGATCTGGCAGTATTGGTAAGATTATTAATGTTTTGTATTTCCACTTTTTCAATGAACTCTGCCAGTTTTCCTGTCACCTTCATCCTGACTGGTCCTCTGCAGCTGGTTTTACATGAACTTGTGTAACCCAGGCTAAAATAACCTTTATTGTTGCATCCATTTTATTTATTTGGCTATTAAACAGATTAATAGGAAATAAATAAATAAATAGAGAAATAAATAGGAAATAGGTCTAAAATGGTTGAAACCATGAAAGATAATGATTACAGGTATTTTAAAGGTAATATTTGGTGTAATTATCTTTTATTGTGTTGAAATCTGTACACAAAGAGGTTATTTTGGTCACAGTATTTAATGTAAGCAGAAGACTTTTATTTTGAAAGGTTGCCTGCATGTGCAGCTCACGTGACTGGTCCAGCAGCCGTTAAGTTTTGTTTTCCTCTGCGCATGTGCAGCTCACATGACTGGTCCCACAGCCGTTGGGTTCTGTTTCCCTCTGCGCATGTGCAGCAGAGTGTATAAATACAAGTCACCTGAAGCGGGAAAGTCAGAGACTGAAAAGCAATGAAGCGGAACGCTTTGTTGTAAAAGAAAGAGAAGAAGAGAGGAGAAAGTTAGAGAAACGTTGATCAGAAAGGTGCCTGTCGCCTGAGAAAACTCTTTAGACGTAAAGAGTGGTTTCTGCACTTTTTTCCTCGACCTGACTGCGTTCAGGAATTTTATTTTCTGAACAGAACTGAACTTGGTGAGTTAAAAGTATATTTTATTTTCTGGAAAAATAATTTATATGTTATATATTTTTGTCTCACCGAAGGAGAAAGATAAGAAGCACAATTTATGTCGTTTTATGCCTAAAAAACTGGTTGTCAGTAAAACCGAATGACTATTGTAATTTTAGAAAGCTAAAACAGACTTTTGTGTTTCTCCCTGGCTGTGCCAGGCTTTTTTTTTTTTTCCCCTTGTGTGTGCTGGAAGGTTCTTTCCAGTTCTATGAGAAAGCTTCTAGAACCTTCTGGAAAGCCTTGCTGAGGGTGTTTCAACGGTTCTGCTGAGTCAATTTTTCTGTAACACCTATGACACGCTATTAATCTTGGCTAGTTTGCCAATTATCTAAACAACGCTCATGGCGTGTTTACAGTCTAGTTAGGTTAAGGGCTAGTTACCAGGTTCGACTTCTGGAGCAAAAAGAAAGAAGTAAAATAGTAAACCTTAAATTATTGACTCAGACCACAATGTGAAAGTTGAACTGCCAGCTTATCATTTAATTAAAAAACAAATGAATAAACAACAACAATACACACAATCACATATAATCACACTCAAAACGATATAAATAAATCCCTTGTTCCCTTTTTGGTAATTTATTAACCTCTTCTTAGAAGTTCAATAAACACTAAATGGTAATTAAGGGTTGCTATTTATTTTATATCTAATTTGTATTCTAGTTTATTTCAATTTAGTACTGCAATTTATTTAATTTACAGCTAATTAATCTTTTAAACCTAATTTAAAAGATTAGGGCTCCTTTAAGAATTTAAGCTATTTAGTTTTCTAAATTAACTACTTCTCAAAATAAATCTTATTTTTAAATTCAAAAACCCAACAACAATTTACAGTTCACAACTTAATAAATACTAATTGGGATTTAAGAAAAGAAAAAATGTAAAAAGAACCACAGAAATTCAGTAAACTGAATAATGTGTAATCAATTCGACCTTTTCCCTTCTCTCATGAAAAGTTCTGGTTGAGAAATCGGTTCTGAAAAGTCCACTGCTCTTTTTTTAGAGAGGCGGGAACAATTTGGATCATACCACTTTTCTTTGGGTAAGATGAAGTGTTCCAGCAGGAGGCGGAGCTTCTGCTGGGCGGTTCTTCAATTCCTGGGGTTACTGACTCGCCATCTATTTTCAGTCTGGACACAGCTGCTGAGTCAGGAGCTGGACCGGAAGTTCCCTGTCAGCAGCTGTGTCCAGACTGAAAACAGATGGCGAGTCAGTAACCCCAGGAATTGAAGAACCGCCCAGCAGAAGCTCCGCCTCCTGCTGGAACACTTCATCTTACCCAAAGAAAAGTGGTATGATCCAAATTGTTCCCGCCTCTCTAAAAAAAGAGCAGTGGACTTTTCAGAACCGATTTCTCAACCAGAACTTTTCATGAGAGAAGGGAAAAGGTCGAATTGATTACACATTATTCAGTTTACTGAATTTCTGTGGTTCTTTTTACATTTTTTTCTTTTCTTAAATCCCAATTAGTATTTATTAAGTTGTGAACTGTAAATTGTTGTTGGGTTTTTGAATTTAAAAATAAGATTTATTTTGAGAAGTAGTTAATTTAGAAAACTAAATAGCTTAAATTCTTAAAGGAGCCCTAATCTTTTAAATTAGGTTTAAAAGATTAATTAGCTGTAAATTAAATAAATTGCAGTACTAAATTGAAATAAACTAGAATACAAATTAGATATAAAATAAATAGCAACCCTTAATTACCATTTAGTGTTTATTGAACTTCTAAGAAGAGGTTAATAAATTACCAAAAAGGGAACAAGGGATTTATTTATATCGTTTTGAGTGTGATTATATGTGATTGTGTGTATTGTTGTTGTTTATTCATTTGTTTTTTAATTAAATGATAAGCTGGCAGTTCAACTTTCACATTGTGGTCTGAGTCAATAATTTAAGGTTTACTATTTTACTTCTTTCTTTTTGCTCCAGAAGTCGAACCTGGTAACTAGCCCTTAACCTAACTAGACTGTAAACACGCCATGAGCGTTGTTTAGATAATTGGCAAACTAGCCAAGATTAATAGCGTGTCATAGGTGTTACAGAAAAATTGGCGAGCCAGCCAGGAGCAATTAAATAAGATAAAATAAAATAAAATAGAAGCTTAAACTTCATTTTTAACTCAGATCCACAGTAGAAAAATAGAAAATTGAAATTAGAAAATTAGATTAATAAAGAAAAAAAAAAAGCCAAGTTCAGCAAAATGGATATAATTGATAAAGAAAACGTTAAAGTTCCAAATGCCGTTATTGTTAGTGGTATTACTGACACAGAAGTTGATGAAAATGTGTCAGATTTCCTTAACAGGTATGGAAAAATCATGAGAATTTTGAGAATAGATGACCCCCAGTCTTCTTATCATAGAAATGTCATTGTAGAGTTTGAGAGTAGAACTGCTTTAACAGCACTTGAACCTTTACTCCCTTACACATTTGACAGCTCCAGTGAAGTTTCTCACCAGATCAGAGCCCTGTCCGGTGAGTATGTGTCTCATGTTACATTTAGAGCCACCCACCGTTTTATCGGTGAACTGCAAGAAATTGCTAAATTAGGTGGAGAATGTTTTGAAGCTGTACTGCGTGAGCATTTGTCAAATTGCTCTGAAGCAGTAACAGGCAGTTTTGAGACAGTGAAAAATGAAAATTTCACTCTCGAGACACAAAATGACCGAATTTCCTTCAATGGAAATGCAGAGCAGTCTAAAACTACTCTAAAAAATTCTGACTCTGACTCAGACAACCGACCTCGACCCAATTTAGCCTCTAACCTAACACAGAACATTGTCACTCATCCTGAGGTGCAGAAAGTTATCGTAGAGCACATAGTGCGAAATGAAGCTCCAGTCTCACAGGTGAGTGCCTCTTTCCGTCTTAGGCAGTTTTCAGGCAAATTACCATGTCCGAGTCATGAGATTGAATTTGACACATGGCGCAACAGTGTTGAGCTCATGCTTCAGGATCCAGATCTGTCTGTTCTGCAATGCTCGAGAAAAATTTTAGACAGCCTTGTTCCACCTGCATCCAATGTAGTAAAACCATTAGGCTCTACTGCATCCCCATTAGCTTATATTGAATTGTTGAATTCAGCTTTTGGTGCCGTGGAAGATGGAGATGAGCTTTTTGCTAAATTTCTTAGCACTCTCCAAGATCCTGGTGAAAAGCCATCACATTACCTTCATCGCTTGCAGACAGTCCTTTCTAAAGCCCTGAGCAGAGGTGGAGCAGTTCCCACCGAAGCTGACCGACACCTTCTGCGTCAGTTCTGTCGTGGGTGTTGGGACAACGCCTTATTAGCAGAACTAGAGCTTGAAAGAAAGAAAGATAAACCACCTTCATTCACTGAGCTGCTGCTGCAGCTAAGAGTGGAAGAAGATAAGCATGTGGCAAAAGAGAGCAGAATGAAAAAACACTTCGCTGCTGCGAGGCGAACAGTAACCTCCCAAGGTATTACTGTGACCTCTGACCTCTCTGAACCCACAGTGCAAGACGTTCTCACTGAGATGAGAACCCAGATGACTCAGATGCAGAAGCAAATAGACAAATTGAAACCTCAAAAAGTAGTTCCACCTGTGATTCACCAAGGTGATCAGGTCACAGAACTAAAAGCACAGATTGCTGAGCTCCGGAGCCAATTGGTTAGACTACAATCACCAAACTCCACTCAGAAAAATGCTAGTGCACCTAGAACTAAGAAGCAAACTAAGTCTAAGGCACCTGAACAAACCAAGATAGTCCAAACTGTAAAACGTAGGCCGAAGCCTTGGTATTGTTTTCGGTGTGGCGAGGATGGTCACATTGTTTCAGCTTGCACAAGTGAATCAAATCCATCCCTTGTTGCAGAAAAGAGAACCCAGTTAAAAGCAAAACAGTTGCTTTGGGATAAACAGAACAATCGAACACAGTCTTTAAACTAGACGAAGCCCTCATTGCGGGACAAATGAGTGCTGTTATTGATACCCGTCCCACTAGACATCCCAGAAAAAACAGGAAACGGGTTCTTCACAATAAATCAGCTAGTGTGAAGTTACCTAAAGGCTTAGTTGGAGCCAAGTACACCGCTGAGGTACTAATTAATGGACAGATGTGTAATTGTCTTCTTGATACCGGGTCACAAGTGACAACTGTGTCCCAGTCATTTTATGACAGTTATCTTTCACATCTGAAGATCTACCCCATAAGTGACCTTCTTGAAGTTGAAGTCGCAAATGGTCAGAATATCCCATATTCAGGCTATATTTGCGTTAACATCACCTTTCCAGAGGATGGTTTTGGACAAGAATTCACAGTGTTTTCTCTTGCGCTAGTTATTCCAAACACGCGCTCCAGTGTCCAATCTTCTCTCTTGATTGGTACAAACATCCTTGATCTTCTTTTTGAAAATTCTTCTCTTGCTAACACAGATTCCAGTACCCTTTCTTGTAGCTACAGAGGACTGCTGAACGTGTTACAAGAGAGGTACAGACAGGAAGAAACCAACAATATTGGTCTTGTCAGGTTGTCAGGAAGTGAGCCTGAAGTCCTTCCTGCAAGCCAAAACAAAGTCTTGGAGGGGTCAGTTCATGTGGACGTTGACACTCTAGGCCCTCTGCAGGAAATCTCTAGGGTGGTCGAGGAGTACGAGGTAGTCCTTCCTTCTGAAACTCCTCCAGAACTTGAAAGAGATAACTTGAAAGAAACACAGAGTGTATCTGAACCTAAACGAGTTAGGGAATCAGACACTCACCTTGATGAGATAGATAATGCTTCAGATCTTAGTCAAGCTAATGCTGATGAACCGACTCAGACTGAAGTTAACGAGACTGAACTCATGACCAATGAGGACAGAGAATGCGACCCTGAGACAGAACTAGCTGCTAGCAGACCTTCTCGACAGAGGACCAAACCAAAGATCTTAACCTATCCAAAATTAGGAAATCCTATTGTCAGTATAGTCCAATCTTTATTCCAAAGTTTGAGTGAAGCTGTCACAGATTCTATAGAAAAACCCTCAGAACCAATTAGCCTAATTTGAGTAGTATGCAAAGGGACTTGCATAGATTCAAGTGGGGAGGGTGTAACCCAGGCTAAAATAACCTTTATTGTTGTATCCATTTTATTTATTTGGCTATTAAACAGATTAATAGGAAATAAATAAATAAATAGAGAAATAAATAGGAAATAGGTCTAAAATGGTTGAAACCATGAAAGATAATGATTACAGGTATTTTAAAGGTAATATTTGGTGTAATTATCTTTTATTGTGTTGAAATCTGTACACAAAGAGGTTATTTTGGTCACAGTATTTAATGTAAGCAGAAGACTTTTATTTTGAAAGGTTGCCTGCATGTGCAGCTCACGTGACTGGTCCAGCAGCCGTTAAGTTTTGTTTTCCTCTGCGCATGTGCAGCTCACATGACTGGTCCCACAGCCGTTGGGTTCTGTTTCCCTCTGCGCATGTGCAGCAGAGTGTATAAATACAAGTCACCTGAAGCGGGAAAGTCAGAGACTGAAAAGCAATGAAGCGGAACGCTTTGTTGTAAAAGAAAGAGAAGAAGAGAGGAGAAAGTTAGAGAAACGTTGATCAGAAAGGTGCCTGTCGCCTGAGAAAACTCTTTAGACGTAAAGAGTGGTTTCTGCACTTTTTTCCTCGACCTGACTGCGTTCAGGAATTTTATTTTCTGAACAGAACTGAACTTGGTGAGTTAAAAGTATATTTTATTTTCTGGAAAAATAATTTATATGTTATATATTTTTGTCTCACCGAAGGAGAAAGATAAGAAGCACAATTTATGTCGTTTTATGCCTAAAAAACTGGTTGTCAGTAAAACCGAATGACTATTGTAATTTTAGAAAGCTAAAACAGACTTTTGTGTTTCTCCCTGGCTGTGCCAGGCTTTTTTTTTTTTCCCCTTGTGTGTGCTGGAAGGTTCTTTCCAGTTCTATGAGAAAGCTTCTAGAACCTTCTGGAAAGCCTTGCTGAGGGTGTTTCAACGGTTCTGCTGAGTCAGGAGCTGGACCGGAAGTTCCCTGTCAGCAGCTGTGTCCAGACTGAAACAGATGGCGAGTCAGTAACCCCAGGAATTGAAGAACCGCCCAGCAGAAGCTCCGCCTCCTGCTGGAACACTTCATCTTACCCAAAGAAAAGTGGTATGATCCAAATTGTTCCCGCCTCTCTAAAAAAAGAGCAGTGGACTTTTCAGAACCGATTTCTCAACCAGAACTTTTCATGAGAGAAGGGAAAAGGTCGAATTGATTACACATTATTCAGTTTACTGAATTTCTGTGGTTCTTTTTACATTTTTTTCTTTTCTTAAATCCCAATTAGTATTTATTAAGTTGTGAACTGTAAATTGTTGTTGGGTTTTTGAATTTAAAAATAAGATTTATTTTGAGAAGTAGTTAATTTAGAAAACTAAATAGCTTAAATTCTTAAAGGAGCCCTAATCTTTTAAATTAGGTTTAAAAGATTAATTAGCTGTAAATTAAATAAATTGCAGTACTAAATTGAAATAAACTAGAATACAAATTAGATATAAAATAAATAGCAACCCTTAATTACCATTTAGTGTTTATTGAACTTCTAAGAAGAGGTTAATAAATTACCAAAAAGGGAACAAGGGATTTATTTATATCGTTTTGAGTGTAATTATATGTGATTGTGTGTATTGTTGTTGTTTATTCATTTGTTTTTTAATTAAATGATAAGCTGGCAGTTCAACTTTCACATTGTGGTCTGAGTCAATAATTTAAGGTTTACTATTTTACTTCTTTCTTTTTGCTCCAGAAGTCGAACCTGGTAACTAGCCCTTAACCTAACTAGACTGTAAACACGCCATGAGCGTTGTTTAGATAATTGGCAAACTAGCCAAGATTAATAGCGTGTCATAGGTGTTACACTTGCAGTCAGGCATCCTGTGTTGACTCGTCAAGTTGATAATCAGATTCTTAGTCCTGCTAAGCATAATTCCTGTTTGTAGGAACCACACTGTGGGTGCTAGAATATCAGACACATTGACAGGCAATGTTGACAATATTTCCTTGAAGCCGTGTATCCCAGTACACCAGAGACACTGGTTCATACTGCAGGTGTGCAGAAGTGAGATGAGGCTGTTTGATTTTCAATCCTTTATTCATAGTCTCTGTCACATTAACAGAGCTCCGCCTCCTCAGCACTCAGACTCTGTTAGCTTGTTTTTACCAAGCTGGAAACAGAAAACAAGGTAATGAATATGTATCAGGAATATCTAGGTCATGTCATTCATGTAACATTAGGTACTTAGCATGTGCTGTATGTTCTCATCTCCATGTGGGTTTGGGTTTTCATGGCCAGACTACTTATCTTAACGAAAAGTGTCAAAGCGCACAAGCAGAAGTCATGTTGTTGTCAGGGCACACTGCTGTTCAAATCACCTCAATCATCTGCAGATAATGT
>JBBPBX010056442.1:0-17676 GCA_038048925.1 Garcialebias charrua
ATGATGTCAAAGAATATGTGAGTCATTGCAAGAGGTGTGTCTTGAGCAAAGCACCAGAACCTGAGGCCAGGGCTCCACTTGTTTCTGTTGTCACATCAGCACCGCTAGAACTAGTTTGTATTGACTTCTGGTCTGCAGAGGATGTCAATAACAAGTCCATTGACGTTCTAGTGGTGACGGACCATTTTACCAGACTAGCCTGTGCTTACCCATGTCCAAATCAGTCTGCCAAATCAGTGGCTCGCGTGTTATGGAATAATTTTTTTTCCATATACGGGTTTCCAGCTTGTATTCACTCTGACAGAGGGGCTAATTTCGAAAGCTCCCTCATTGCCGAGCTACTCCAGATGGCCGGTGTTCGTAAGAGCCATACCACACCATATCATCCTGCGGGAAATGGCCAGGCTGAACGTCTAAACCGCACTCTGGGTAGTATGATCCGTGCGTTGCCTCCTCGAGCAAAGGAAAAATGGCCTCAGATGCTAAACACACTGACTTTTGCCTATAACTGCACGGTTCACGAAACCACAGGTTTTCCGCCTTTCCTTTTAATGTTTGGTCGAACCCCTAGGTTACCTGTTGATGTGATGTTTGGAAGTGTTCTCTTGGATGGAGAGACTGCTGACATGGACAAATATGTTCAGTCATTGCGCACAGATCTCAGGGAAGCAATAACTTTGGCTCAGCAGCATGCTGAGAAGCAGCAATTGAGACAAGCTGAGGTGTATAACCGAAAGGTTAAGGGACATTCTTTGGAGAAGGGAGACAGAGTATTGATGGCTAACAAAGGGGAACGAGGAAAACGAAAATTGGCTGATCGTTGGAAAGATACGGTTTACATTGTGGTCCATAAAAACAGTGAACTGAACACCTATGTTATCCGTCATCCCATCACAGGACGAGTTAGGACAGTTCATAGGAATCTGATCATGCCTGTAAACTTTTTGCCTTTGCCATCATGGGATGATTCTGTATCTCAGGCTTCTCTTTCAAACACAGTTTCAGAGAGTGAGTCGTCAGATGATGTGGTTTCAGGTGAGCGGGACAGTGATGCTCGAACAGCTCACTGGGTTTCCTCCCTTCCAGAGTCTAGTGTGGTGATGACCACAGGCGAAGTGACAGTAGTTAGAGAACCTGAAGCTATTGGAGGGAACGATGGTAGCGTTCAGAGTACAGGGGTCATGTCTTCCTGTGGAGACCATAGGAGTGTCCTGGATGGGGTAGCTCATGGGTCAGAGAGCTCACACTCTGAAGATAACACTGGCGACCAGCTTTCAGACTCTGTCGGCATAAGTTTACACCCGAGTGACACTATCGGTACAACTAAGGCCGTTAGTGGTTCAAATGTGTCTGGATGTGACTCGGTCGCTTCGGTTGTCCAAGGGGGAGGGATACGGACGAGACTAGGTAGATTTATCAAACCTGTTAACAGGTTAATTCAGACAATGTCCACACAAAGAGTTAAAATTTTGTCATAGGGCCATTTATTTTGTATTTTTTTTTTTTTCTTGGTAATGGGATTTTTTTTCTCTCTTTACTGGGGTCTGGTCATAATTTTATTTAGGTTGTCCATCGTACTGGACACATTTGAGTGATTTTGGGTGTACTCTATGATAGATGTGTACGTGGCATGTCTTCTATGGTGAGGTGGGGACTTAGCTACCCCTCATCTCCCCTAATTCTTCATTGAATAGCTCTATGCTGGTCGACCATTTTGGTCTTGTAGGGAGGGTATACTTGGGTCACATGTAATGTCATGACCAGATTAAAAAAAAAAAAAAAAAAAAAAAATTGAGTATGTTATCATTGTTTATTTTGGTTGTTTTGTTTTTGTTGTGGTATTTTTTTTTATTATTTGGTTAAGATGCACAATCTAGTGTAAAACAGTGGAGGTGAATGTAGCAGTGTGATGTTGTTACACTAGATTGTCAAGTGAAAATCTATTCCAGTAAGAAATTACGAGTATCGGCAGCTTTTATTTTGAAAAGACGACAGATCCATTTCCAAAACAGCAGGTAACTTCCTGTTTCAAAACTATTCTTTTTATTTAAATTGAATGTGCTGTGAATGAAACTGTGAATTATTATTGTTACTGTGGAACATTTCGAGTTCTTTGATTGTTGTTTTGAGTGCCAGTTGGGGTTAAGAAAGAGAAATATAAGTGGATCGTACCATTATAACTCATGAAGAGAAACCGCACAGCTCTCTCGCGCTCTTTCTGTACAAACTCATGGGGGAGCAGGCGCTGTGGACCTGTGAGGAGAAAAAGCCTGTTTTGATTGCTGTTTTCTGCTGATTGGGTGCAGGAGCAATAAATGAGCATTCCAAGCAGATGTCGTCTGGCTGTTATTGCACACAAGACACAACGCAGAATCAACCACGCTACATGTACACCCAAGTATTTGTAGCTGGAGACCACTTCCACTGCAGACCCACCTATTTTCAGTGGGGCATGGGTGTGTTTGTTCCTTCTGAAGTCCACAATCATCTCCTTTGTCTTCTTCACATTCATGTGAAGATTATTCTCTTTGCACCAGCTCTCCAGGTGTTCCACCTCCTGTCTGTAGCTGGACTCATCATTGTTTGTGATGCATCCCACCACCGCTGTATCATCTGCAAACTTAACAATATGACAGCCTGGAAGTGTGGCTGTACAATCATATGTGAGCAGAGTGAACAGAAGGGGGCTCAGCACACATCCCTGAGGAGAGCCAGTGCTGAGGGTTATGGTGGAGGAGGAGAAGTTGTGGATCTTCACGGACTGTGGTCTGTCTGTTAAGAAGTCTAGTACCCAGTTACAAATAGAGGGGCTTAGTCCAAGTGTAGATAGTTTGTCTATCAGAGTTTGGGGGATCATGGTGTTGAAGGCAGATGTGAAGTCCACAAAGAGCAGACGCACGTATGAGTCCTTCTGATCCAGGTGGGTGAGAGCAGTGTGGACCACGGAAGAAATGGCGTCCTCTGTTGATCGGTTCTCACGGTATGCGTATTGATGAGGGTCCTCATTGATGTTGACGGTTGCCTTGATGTGGGACATGACCAGTTTCTCAAAACATTTAGCGACTATCGGGGTGAGGGCCACCGGTCTATAGTCATTCAGACCAGTCACTGTGGAGCTCTTTGGGACTGGGATGATGGTCGCGGTCTTCAGGCAGGTGGGAACTGACTCCAGTGCAAGTGAGGTGGTGAAGATGTCAGCCAGCACCTCACAGAGCTGGTCCGCACATTCCTTCAGAACTTTCCCTGGGATGTTGTCTGGTCCGGTTGCTTTATGAGGATTAATCTTTCTGAGACTGCCTCTCACTTCTGCTGCGGACACCCTGAGATGCTCTTCATCTGGTGATGAGGTGAGTCTGGTGCTAGCTGGTCTGTTTGGATCATCAAAACGTGCATAAAACTTATTGAGGGCATCAGGCAGAGATGGGTCCCTGGGGCATTGTTTGTTTTTGCCTTTGTAATCTGTTATGCATTTAATACCCTTCCACATGCTCCGTGGGTCTTGTGAGGTGAACTGTCCCTCGATCCTCTGTGCATACGTGGCCTTGGCCTTCTTAATGCCATCCTTCAGTTCATTCCTGCTCTTTCTCAGCTCCACTTTATCTCCTGACTTGAATGCAGTGTCTCTGGCTGCTAGCAAGGCGTGAACTTCTTTATTTAACCAGGGTTTCCGGTTCGGGTAGGATTTCACATATTTTTTTATGGATACATTTTCAGAGCATGTACTGATGTAACCCAGGACTGAGGAAGCGTACAGTTCCATGTCCACTGAACTTCCATCAGTGGCTGCTTCTCTGAAAACAGACCAGTTTGTCCTCTCAAAACAGTCTCTCAACATGGGGGAACTATCTTGAGGCCAGATTGTTATTTCTCTTTGTTCCGGCTTGGAGCGCCTGAGTGGGGGGAGTTCTCTTGGTGCCAGGATCAGAGACTCGTGATCGGAAGCTCCGAGCGGTGGGCGTGTCTTCGCCGTGTATGCCCCCTTTACATTTGTGAAGACTTGGTCGAGCGTTTTATCTCCTCTCGTAGCTGTGAAGACGTTCTTATTGAAGGCTGGGAGGGAGACTTGAAGATCAACGTGATTGACGTCCCCGCAAACAATGAAAAGCCCCTCAGGATATTTACACTGCAGCGAGGTGAGTAAGTCATGAATTTCTCCCTGGGCGTCATTAGCATTAGCATCGGGTGCTATGTAAATAGCTGTTATTAAAATCACAGCATGGTCGCGCGGAAGGTAGTGCGGCCTACATCTTACTGTGATTAACTCGACGGCAGCTGAACAAAGCCTTTTAATCACGGAACAGTTCGTGCACCAATCTTTGTGTACGTAAATACAAACACCGCCGCCTCGCGTTTTCCCCGTAGTCTCGGTGCACCGGTCCGTTCTGAAAAAGAGCCTGTCGTCCAGCTCGTAAACAGAGTCTGGAGTGTCCTCAGAGATCCACGTTTCCGTAAGACAAAGCACGGAGCATCTTCTCATCTCCTCCGACGTGGTCACCCTCAAACGAAGTAGATCCATTTTGTTGTCCAGCGAACGCACGTTAGACAGAAAAAGAGCCGGCATCGGGGGTCTACCGGTTTTAGCGTCTGCCCGCAGTCTCGTCATAATTCCTGCACGGCAACCTCTCTTCTTTCCACGAGAGCACCGCTTCCTTTTCTTTCCCCTGGAGCGCATCTGCTTCCAGAAGGACGTTCTTAGCAGCTCCAATCTTCCGAGCTCTGATTTGAGTTCGTTGCTGATTTCAGCTGTGCCCTGTGGTAAATCCGCTCCGATTCTTAACAGATCAGTTCGGCTGTAATTCACCCGCAAAAAACGCGCAGAGTCAGGTACAAAAACACTATTAAAATTACTAAAAACTAGAGATGATCCGGGAACTCGTGAAGCTGCGGCTGCACTGAGCGCGGCCATCTTGCAATATATATATATATATATATATATATATATATATATATATATATATATATATATATATAATATATATATATATATATAATATATATATAATATATATATATATATATATATATATATATATATAGCACATAATTACTGTCAGAAGCTAATATTAGTTTGTGACAGTAATTATGTGATATATATTGCACATAATTACTGTCACAAGCTAATATTTGTTGTCACAGATGTGGCTTGGTGCAAAGTTATTGCCAGTTGTTTAGTGTTATTTATTGAGAGTCCAGTAATCTGACAGCCAGTGGATAATAGCTGTCCTTTAGTCTTTTTGTGTGTGATGACAGATTCCTGTATTGTCTGCCCGAGGGTAGTAGATGGAAGAGCCCTTGTGCAGACTGGATGTGATCCTTGATGATGCTGTGTGCTTTACACAGATGTCTGTGGTAGATGTTCTTTTTGTGGAGACTGCTACTAGTGATGTTCTCTGCCTGTTTGCACCACCCTCTGTAGTGTTTCAGCTCTAAACGCTAAGGTATCACACTGTGTAGTTAAATGAACAATTTCAACAAAAGCAGTGTTCTACGTTTTGTACATAAATTTTGCCCTTCTATCCTTGAGAGAAGCAAATTTCTCAATGACTCTTTGGTTGAAGTCAGGGACGGCTTTGACAAGATTTTTCTCCATGGAGAGCATGGCCAATGCATTGAGTCGATCCTGTGACATTGTGTTCCTAAGGAATGTCTTTATTCTTTTCAGTGTTGAGAAGCATCTCTCAGACTTAGATGTGGTCATAGGAGTTGTGATAAGGATTTTCAGCAGAGTCACAGTCTAAGGTTTTAGCCTTAGCGTTTCTAAGTTCTAGTTGGAGCCGTTTCTTTTAGCAACTACAGTAATATAGTTTAAACTGTTTAGTTTATTTACTATCATGTGCTTGGATTACCTTAATTTCCCATGAAGTCTATGAGTTTGCGAGATCTTTGTCGTTTGTGGGGTTATTGAAATCTTTGTTTTTGTCTTGGGCATGACCTAACATCACCCCCCTGAGGTCATGGGGGACCACGAACACAGGTGAGGACGTCCGTCCATGGGCACGAGTTAGGATGCCATTAATTAGTTCAAGCTGTTTTCGCAGCTGAGAGTAGACAGTACACAGGAACCTTTTAGGTATCGGCCAACGTTTCTTCTTACGTTTGCCTCTTTCTGTGTAATTCAGGTGTGTCACAACTGTCGGCGCAGTCGCAGGTGTGTCTGATTGTTCAGAATGCGATGGGTCACTGTCGTTGTGTGTGTTTTCCCACTTCTTGAATGAAGAGGGGCTCTTTGAGTCTGTAGAAACTATGTCATTTCTGATTAGATCTAGACTCAAATACTCTTGAACCAAGGTTTCGTCGAAAGCTTGGCTGATTGCCGAATTATCTGTCCCAGAGGACAGTACAACGTCCTCGGTGTGGGATCCGTGGATCTCCACACCTTCCTCTACCTGTGATACCTGTAAAGGATCAACCCTCATAAAGCAACCGGACCAGACAACATCCCAAGGAAAGTTCTGAAGGAATGTGCGGACCAGCTCTGTGAGGTGCTGGCTGACATCTTCACCACCTCACTTGCACTGGAGTCAGTTCCCACCTGCCTGAAGACCGCCACCATCATCCCAGTCCCAAAGAGCTCCACAGTGACTGGTCTGAATGACTATAGACCGGTGGCCCTCACCCCGATAGTCGCTAAATGCTTTGAGAAACTGGTCATGTCCCACATCAAGACAACCGTCAACATCAACGAGGATCCTCATCAGTATGCATACCGCGCGAACCGATCAACAGAGGACGCCATCTCCTCTGTGGTCCACATTGCTCTCACCCACCTGGATCAGAAGGACTCATACGTGCGCATGCTCTTTGTGGACTTCACATCTGCCTTTTCATTCAACCTTTATTTATACAGGCTAGCCTCGTTGAGTCACGGGGACTCATTTACAAGAGGGACCTGTCTCACTCACACCAAACAACCATCCACTCTCACACTCACACCTAGGGTCAATTTAGAGTCACCAATCAGCCTAACAAGCATGTTTTTTGGTCTGTGGGAGGAAACCGGAGTACCCGGAGGAAACCCACGCATGCACGGGGAGAACATGCAAACTCCACCCAGAAAGGCCCCGGACCGGGATTTGAACCGGCAACCTTCTCGCTGAGAGGCAGCAGCTCTACCAGTTGTGCCACCGTGCTGCCCTTCAACACCATGATCCCCCAAACTCTGATAGACAAACTATCCACACTTGGACTAAGCCCCTCCATTTGTAACTGGGTACTAGACTTCTTAACAAACAGACCACAGTCCGTGAAGATCCACAACTTCTCCTCCTCCACCATAACCCTCAGCACTGGCTCTCCTCAAGGATGTGTGCTGAGCCCTCTTCTGTTCACTCTGCTCACATATGATTGTACAGCCACACATCCAGGCTGTCATATTGTTAAGTTTGCAGATGATACAGTTGTGGTGGGATGCATCACAAACAATGATGAGTCCAGCTACAGACAGGAGGTGGAACACCTGGAGAGCTGGTGCAAAGAGAATAACCTTCACATGAATGTGAAGAAGACAAAGGAGATGATTGTGGACTTCAGAAGGAACAAACAAACACACACCCCACTGAACATAGGTGGATCAGTGGTGGAAGTGGTCTCCAGCTACAAATACTTGGGTGTACACTTGAATGATAACCTCAGCTGGAGCAACAACACCACCAGCCTGATCAAGAAAGGTCATCAGAGACTCTACTTCCTCAGACGGCTGAGACGAGCTGGTCTGAGCAGCCCAGTCCTCACCTCCTTCTACAGGTGTGCAGTGGAGAGCATCCTGTGCTCCAGCATCAATGTGTGGCATGGAGGCTGCACAGTTGCAGAGAGGAAAGCTCTACAGAGAGTGGTGAAGGCTGCACAGAAGTCTGTTGGAGTCAGTCTCCCCACCATCACAGACATTTACACCTCCAGATGCAGGAAAAGAGCCACCTGCATCATGAAAGACCTCACTCACCCAGCACACTCACTCTTTGCCCCACTCCCCTCAGGACGGAGGTTGAGGAGCATCAAATGTAGAACCACTAGACTGAGGAACAGCTTCTACCCTGAGGCTGTTAGACTCATGAATAAATAAACAATAAGAATGATCACTGCAAAATATCACATCATGCTGATGCTGATCTGTTTTCTTGTTGCTGTGTTCATCTGTGACCATCTGCTCATACAGACTCATGTTCGTGCTGCTGTTTATAATGATGTTTTTCTACTACATTAGGGCTTAGTGTATTTCTAGTTGATGTTTTCTTAGTTAATCCTAGATGTTATTACTGTTTTTCTCTTGCATTTGTTGTTGGATGTAACTGGGACCCTGTGTACATAATCTCGTTTTCATCACATGTACTACATGCGATGCAAATGACAATAAAGACTCTCTGACTCTGACTCTCTCTCTGATAGGTAGTGTTCAGTGAATGCTGAATGTTTCAGCTCGCAGAGGAGGTTCTCATGTCGGGCTAGAGTTGGGTCCAACTGTTGGGTCTCTTCTGCCTCACCTGTCTTTGAAGGTTCACTTACCGGGCTAGTGATCGCAGTTGGGGAGTCATCAGTGCCTTCTGCGGTACCATCTGTTAGACAGACCGTGTCATGACCTTCAGGATCTTGTTGACTGTCAGCATTTTGTTTGCTGTCAACATATTTATTGTCAACATCTGTGGCATCTGTGTCAATGTTATTATTGTTAACTGTGTGCTCTGAGTTTTTGTGAAAGATAGTGCTGCACATCGCTCCAGGTAGGTCAATGTTGTTAGTGTCATTATCAATGATAACGCCACTCATTGTATCAGGTTGGTCAAGCACTGTAACATTCAAATCTACTAACAAACTACTTACTTCCTCTGTCTCCTCCGAGCATAGAGGTGTTGGGCCATTATTCTGGGACATTCGTGACTCTTTGCATGTCACGAACTGTTCTGTTCGAGGCGCGGGAGGTGCAGTTCCGAGGTTCGGGAGTTTCTGTTGGGACCACGCATTGTTACATGAGTTTAGGTCCTCATACTTCAATTTCTTTTGAAGTTCACCCACCGGTAGACCTTGGTTTTCACCCACCTGGTTCGATCTGAACCATTTTGGGTCTCTTAAAGAGTGAACACCTACCTTTTGTGGTTCATCGCTTGTCTCAGACTTTTCAATCTGAGGTGCTTTAGGAGCAGGGCTCCCTTTAAACCATTATGAGTCACTGTTCCAGCTGGCACCAACATTTCGTTGTTTGTCAGTTTGAAAATCTTGTTTATTCTTGCTTGCATTATCCAACTCTTCTAACAACCGACATATGTTCTCTGTCTCTTCAGAGCTCAGAGGTTTAGGGCCTTTTTTCTGGAACCTTTGTGATTTCCTGCTTGTCTTGAACTGTTCTGCTATCCTTTCAACAGCAGGTGGTGTGCTGAAATCTTTCATTTATCACAATGTGACTGTATTACTCAATCTGGCCGCCATAGAGGCGCTGTTGGCTCTAAGGCCGCGTTGACTACCTTTTAGCATGTAGCCGTAGCTTTAAACTAAATCGGTTAAACGTCAACTTTTGGGATGAGTTTTAGCCTGGATGTGACAATCGCCTAAACAAACATTCATTTAAGAAATTAATGGATTTGTTTAAAATGTTTAGAACAAGTTCTGTGAACTTTTAAATATAAAAAAAAGATATTTTTCCTTTTTTTTCTCTATCTGGGTCACGTCACTTCCGTTGACGCGTCGTTTGTGTTACATTTAGGGACATGCGTGCAATCAGACGTTTGTGTTCTCCCAACGTCTAAACGCTCTAAAACCCCTTTAACGGGCATATACCCTTCGGGAAATGTGCTATTGAACTGCGAGGCCTCGCAGAGACGGGTACATCCCTGACAGCTATAGCTATGGTTCACATGCAGATTGGCAAAATGTCATTATACCGCCCGGTATACGTGTCTAAACTTGACTCTCTCCAATTTTTGGTCGGCCAAGATTTTATTAATCGCTTCGATGCGATTATAAATTATGGTGATCAGACATTGTGGGCCACAGTGAACGATCCACTGCCGTTCGAGGTGCCTCCACAAGGTCACTGTCTGACAGCAGGTACCACTGAGGTCACAAGGGATTCCCCAGCCAAGAGCACGAGCCCGGTAAGTGAACCTTCAAATACAGGTGAGACAGAGGAGACTCAACAATTGGACCAGACTCTGGCCCATCACGAGAACCTCCTCTGCGAGCTGACACCTTCAGCACTCACTGAACACTACCTGCCACAGGTAGAGAAAGGTGTGGAGATCTGAGGATCCCACGCCAGAGACGCTGTACTGTCCTTTGGGACAGGTAATTCGGCAATCAGCCAAGCTTTCAGTGAAATCTTGGTTCAAGGGCATCTGAGTCCACAAAATGACAGTCTGCCAGACGCTGACAGTCACTTGGACATCATTGTTGCAGATTTCGAGGACCCCTCCTCAAACAAAAGGGGGCAAGCTCACACTTCCTACCACAGGTAGAAGAAGGTGTGGAGATCCAAGGATCCCACGCCAAGGACGCTGTACTGTCCTCTGAGGCAGGTAATTCGGCTATCAGCCAAGCTTTTGATGAAACCTTGGTTCAAGAGCTTTTGAATCTAGAACTACTCAGAAATGACATAGTTCTTACAGACTCAAAGAGCACCACTTCAGTCATGAAATGGGAAGACACATACCACAACAACAGTGACCCGTCGCAGTCTGACCTGTCAGACACACTTGCGACTGCGCCGACAGTTGTGACACACCTGAATTACGCAGAAAGAGGTAAACGTACAGAGATACGTTGGCCGAAACCTGTAAGGTTCCTGTACAAGGTTCCCAATAAACTGCGCAAACAGCTTAAACTAAACAATGGCATCCTAACTCGTGCCCATGGACGGACGTCCACACCTGTGTGCGTGGTCCCTCATGACCACAGGGGGGTGATGTTAGGTCATGCCCATGTCAAGGACAAAGATTTCAATAACCCCACAAATGACAAAGTTCTCGCAAACTCACAGACTTCATGGGAAAATAAGGTCGTCCAAGCACAGGATAGTAAATAAACTAAACAGTTTAAACTATACTAGTTGCGAAAAGAAACCGTTCCAACTAGAACTTAGAAACGCTAAGCATAAAACCCACAACAAAAACTAACCTTAACAACCGTTTAAATCTGCAGGATTTAATTGACATCGGTTATAAAGCTAAGAACTGTTTTTCTTGTGTGTGACACGCAGTGGTGTCAAAAGTATTCACATTCATTACTTAAGTAGAAGTATAGATACTGGGATTTAAAAATACTTCTGTAGAAGTAGAAGTATCAACTCTAGCTTTTTACTCAAGTAAAAGTAAAAAAGTACTGGTTTCAAAACTACTTAAAAGTATAAAAGTAAAAGTAGCGTAAGAAAAAGCAACAACAAAGACAAATGCTTAGGCCGCACCACACATACTATTGTATACAACCCCACCTCCCCCACAAAAATCATTTTTTTAGACTAGATTATATTATATTGTTAATGTTGAAAAACTAGGGGTACACTAATGCCTCTTATCAACAGGTCCTGTTCGCGCTCGTTCGGGCTCGTTCGTAACTAGTTAACAACTAGTTATGGGGTGTACCCACAGGGTCCTGTTCACGTGAAACCGGTCCTATTTTGGTGCCTGCCTCAACTAGGTACAAAGGTCTGGTTCTTGTTGGGTCCAGTTATGACATCAGCACAGTGTGGTCACTGATTGGTCAGGGGGCGTAGTCCTAGGTCGGAGGGCGGAGATTCAGTCTTCTCCAGTAGGTGGCGTATGCACCTGAACGTTGTTTGCAATCCGCCAAGAAGAAGAAGAAGATTCAGTCTTCCAGGAAATGCAAACTGCCGTCCCGCCAAACTCTAGAACAACAAGTTGGAGGAGCACATTTTTGAGAATTAACACAGGCTAATAATTATGTCACAACCGTGGTCAAACGCGGAGGTTCAGGCTTTTCTGTATTTGCTGGCCGATGAAAACATTCAGAGGGAGCTGGATGGAGTGACGTGCAATGAAAAGATTTTTCAAGAGGTGTCTGCGCAGGTGAGTGTTTTCTAACTTTAAGCATATTTCCAGTGAGTCATGCAACTGTTTCTTAGCTTTTTTGGACTGCGGAAAGACCGTTTCAGAGACTGACTTCAGGCAACAGCCGAGAGGCTTTTAGGAAAAAAAAAGATGGCGGAACGGCTCGTTTCTCTGAAATATAACAAGAAAATCACATAAACAATATTTGTTAGCTCGAAATTGTAGCAGAGGAGGTGTGTCTGAGTCTATCATTTGCTTAATAAATGCACTTTAATGGTCTAATTCGCCGAGTTGGCAGCTGTTTTCAAGGTTCGATCGAAGCAGAGCAGAATGTGGGGTATGGCAGGCCGTTTGAGTCGATAATAGCGAGTGAAGATTCTCAGTCATCCAGGACATGGTAAATTCTAAAAAGTGCAAGGAAGGAAAAAAATAGTCTAAAGCATAGTATAATAAATAAAGTCCAGTTGTTTTTGTCTTGAACTTTTTTGAATTTATCATTATAGCCACGTTTTCATATTACGTGATACAACCGCCAACTTCATGCCATACATGTTACTTCTGTTTTTGTATTTGGTTTGATTTGGTTCAGTCAGAATAAATGGAAACGGTCATATCTCAGTCCAAAAATGGTTTATAAATATGGGGAAAAATCCATAAATTTGTCACTTAGGCCTATAGGCCTGTATTAATGTGTAATGTGATTTATTTCAGGTTAATCAGTCAGTTCCTGTGTAAAGATCCTCTAGCCGTGGGTGTCCTTGGAGAAGGATGGGACAAGTCACTGCACTGTAAAGCAAGTATGTCATGACACAAACACTCCAAACTTTGAAAATTACAGATAAAAGCAAAGGATAATGATGTTTAGAGGAGATTATAACAATAATTTTGTGTTGTTTGCCAGATGGGGCAGTGAAAACAGCCAGCCAGACATATGAAGCCATCGCTGAACTGCTGCATCAGGATCTGATCTTGTGACTCCAGACTACACATCAACTGCAGCCGAACAGACCTCAGAGCTTCTCCTGATGCTCTGCTCTCCTGCACCTTGTCCACATTGTGCCAAAGATGTCCTCGGTGCCTCAGTAAAAAAAAAAAACAGTCCTGCATTGACAACACAAACAGGTCCTATGAACTCAGCAGATGTCAAACAAGCTCAGTTTGTGACGGAGCAGGGGTACTGTGACTTCATGGTGTTTTTCATTCAACCTTTATTTAGTCAGGTAAATCTCATTGAGCCTCGTGGACTCTTTTACAAAAGCGACCTGCTACAAACTAAAGAACTTTAGTTCTGGGTCAGATGACTTTATTCACAGAGGATTGTGTCTGATGGTGAGTTCTTTACAGAAGCAGTGAAAAATGTAGAAATGTTCTACAGGTCAGCATTTTTACCTGAGCTATTGGCCAAATTTTACTTTTAATTATTGTTACATGTTTTGGAACAACAAGTTAAGATTCCAGTGATGATATTTTAAGTTCATATTTCATACATAACTGCAGATTTAGTAATATGTTTTTCTGTTTCTACAAATAACACCAATCTTTCATTTTTTAAAACTGTTACAATTTTATTGACATGTAACATTTCCATCCATCCATCCATCCATTTTCTTCCGCTTATCCGGGGTCGGGTCGCGGGGGTAGCAGCCTAAGTAGGGAGGCCCAGACTTCCCTCTCCCCAGCCACTTGGAGCAGCTCCTCTGGGGGAATCCCAAGGCGTTCCCAGGCCAGCCGAGAAACATAGTCCCTCCAGCGTATCCTGGGTCTTCCTCTGGGTCTCCTCCTCTCCTACATGTAACATTTACAGTGTTTAAATAAAGTTGCTTTGATATTTTGATTGGAATTGATTGATTACATATTGTTAAGTTTATATTACAAATGTTTTAGTTTGGAACACACTTGTTGATCAACTGGGACAATGGAGCGGCGCAGATTTTTTAGGATGCATGCCACTTTCAGTTTTGTCCAAAGTAGTGTACTCCACCATCATCAATGTGTGTATATATAAATATATATGTATATATATATATATATATATATATATATATATATATATATATATATATATATATATATATGTATGTATATGTATATATAAATATATATATATATATATGTATATATATAAACACGTGTGTGTGTATATATATATATACTCACGCATATGTTTGTATGTGTACACATGTATGTATATACAATATATATACATATATGTGTATATATACACACACACATACATATATATATATATATATATATATATACATATATATATATATATATATATATATATATATATATATATATATATATATATATATATACTGTATATGAACATTTGTCTGTGGCTGAAAAAGCCACAGACAAAGCAGAATGTTCAAAAAAGAAACAAGCTCATCCACTTTGGTTGTGTGTTCTTTTCCAGCTCTTCTTCTAATGTGTGTGTTAGTGGTTAATAAAGAGCTTAATGTATCACTAGCGCCACCAGCTGGTTAGAAGCGTTGATATTAATGATCCACCCACTGCAGGAGAATTACCCGCCCACTGCAGGAGAACTTCACGCCCACTAAAGGGGTCCTAAGCGTGCAGTGGGTACAGAAATAAACCGGTCCCATAGGAACTGGCCCAAACTAGCCACAATGGGACCTTACAGGAACCAGACCTGTTGATAAGAGGCATAAGCTACATGTCTTAACTGCATATATGCCCATTGAAAATAGACACATTTAAATGCAAATTTAAATATATTAAAATAACCATATGGGGTATTATTGAGCATTACCATATGTTTCATGGAGCTGAAGATATGACTAATTGCAAAAAGTCAAACTTCAAAACATGTCATCAATTACTTTTATTGATGCATCTACATTTAACTTTCAGCCAAACATGGAACGTTCAAGAGTTACCAATAGGCTTGGTTCAGCCGCAAAAGCAGCTGGTTTTCAAAGTTCTTTGAGCCAATGCATGCTCTTCTTGGACTGAAGATCAGCCCAGCAACACTAAACAGTCTTTCACAGGCTGCTGAGGCTGGAAGTGCTGTATTTAGCTTAAGTGATAGATGGCACACAGCTGGGAAGGACTTCAGTACCTCCAATGTGTCTCCTGGGCACCCTAGGTATGCATCCAACTGCCGGGTTGTGTCAAGAGAGCCGGTTTTCTTCATCGAGGAAAAGAAGTCCTCTTCCTCAGATGATTGGGAGCCTTCAGATCCAGTCTTATATTATCATTTGCTTTAAACTGTAAATTGAGTGAGCAAGTCTCTTTCTGTGTTCCTTCTGCAGTATCAGCAAAGATATTACAACGTAATGACTTTGAAAGCACCGCCTTGGTATGTGACAAGTGTGTATCTATCGTTTACAACCCAGGAGTTTAGTCAGAGTTGTTCAGAGAAACCTTAAAGCAGGCAGACTCTACCGGGGAGAGGATTGTTTTTACTGCTCTATTATCAGCAAATGTCTTTCACTCATGGGCGGACTGACTGTGTATCTGTGATGGAGTTTTTTCAGATCTGATGGAGAATAAAGCTTGCTTTTTTTTTTACAAGTCCATCCATCCATCCATCTTCTTCCGCTTATCCGGGGTCGGGTCGCGGGGGTAGCAGCCTAAGTAGGGAGGCCCAGACTTCCCTCTCCCCAGCCACTTGGAGCAGCTCCTCCGGGGGAATCCCAAGGCGTTCCCAGGCCAGCCGAGAAACATAGTCCCTCCAGCGCGTCCTGGGTCTTCCTCTGGGTCTCCTCCCGGTGGGACATGCCCGGAACACCTCACCAGGGAGGCGTCCAGGAGGCATCCTAACCAGATGCCCGAGCCACCTCAACTGGCTCCTCTCGATGTGGAGAAGCAGCGGCTCTACTCCGAGTCCCTCCCGGATGACTGAGCTTCTCACCCTATCTCTAAGGGAGAGTCCAGCCACCCTGCGGAGAAAACTCATTTCAGCCGCTTGTATCCGAGATCTTGTTCTTTCGGTCATAACCCAAAGCTCATGACCATAGATGAGGGTGGGAACGTAGATCGATCGGTAAATTGAGAGCTTTGCCTTTTGACTCAGCTCTCTCTTCACCACGACAGACCGGTACAGCGCCCGCTTCACTGCGGACGCTGCACCTATCCGCCTATCGATCTCACGCTCCAGTTTTCCCTCATTCGTGAACAAGATCCCGAGATACTTAAACTCCTCCACTTGGGGCAGGACCTCCTCCCCGACCCAGAGAGGGCATGCTACCCTTTTCCGGCTCAAGACCATGGCCTCGGATTTGGAGGAACTGATCCTCATCCCGGCCGCATCACACTCGGCTGCAAACCGCTCCAGTGAAATTGTAAATCACGAACTGATGAAGCCAGGAGTCAGAGTCAGAGTCAGAGAGAATTTATTGTCATTTGCACCGCATGTAGTACATGTGTTGAAAACGAGATTATGTACACAGGGTCCCAGTTACATCCAACAACAAATGCAAGAGAAAAACAATAATAACATCTAGGATTAACTAAGAGAGACATCAGCTAGTAATACACTAAGCCCTAATGTAGTAGAAAAACATCATTATAAACAGCAGCACGAACATGAGTCATTATGAGCAGATGGTCACAGATGAACGCAGCAACAAGAAACAGATCAGTATCAACATGATGTGACATTTTGCAGTGTTTATTCTTATTATTTATTTATTCATGAGTCTGACAGCCTCAGGGTAGAAGCTGTTCCTCAGTCTAGTGGTTCTACATTTGATGCTCCTCAACCTCCGTCCCGAGGGGAGTGGTGCAAAGAGTGAGTGTGCTGGGTGAGTGAGGTCTTTCATGATGCAGGTGGCTCTTTTTCTGCATCTGGAGGTGTAAATGTCTGTGATGGTGGGGAGACTGACTCCAACAGACTTCTGTGCAGCCTTCACCACTCTCTGTAGAGCTTTCCTCTCTGCAACTGTGCAGCCTCCATGCCACACGTTGATGCTGGAGCACAGGACGCTCTCCACTGCACACCTGTAGAACGAGGTGAGGACTGAGCTTCTCAGACCAGCTCGTCTCAGCCGTCTGAGGAAGTAGAGTCTTTGATGTCCTTTCTTGATCAGGCTGGTGGTGTTATTGCTCCAGCTGAGGTTATCATTCAAGTGTACACCCAGGTACTTGTAGCTGGAGACCACCTCCACCGCAGATCCACCTATATACAGTGGGGTGTGGGTGTGTTTGTTCCTTCTGAAGTCCACAATCATCTCCTTCGTCTTCTTCACATTCATGTGAAGGTTGTTCTCTTTGCACCAGCTCTCCAGATGTTCCACCTCCCGTCTGTAGCTGGATTAGGACCACATCATCTGCAAAAAACAGAGAAGCGATTCTAAGGTCACCAAAACGGATCCTCTCAACACCTTGGCTGCGCCTAGAAATTCTGTCCATAAAAGTTATGAACAGAATCGGTGACAAAGGGCAACCTTGGCGGAGTCCAACTCTCACCGGAAACGAGCCTGACTTACTGCCGGCAATGCGGACCAAGCTCTGACACCGGTCGTACAGGGACCTAACAGCCTAACTTTTACAAGTCAATTAACAGATTTTCTTGCACTAATTACTCTGACCAGAACCACCTGAACGAGACCAGAACCACCTGAACGAGACCAGAACCACCTGAACGAGACCAGAACCACCTGAACGAGACCAGAACCACCTGAACGAGACCAGAACCACCTGAACGAGACCAGAA
>JBBPBX010056443.1:0-22764 GCA_038048925.1 Garcialebias charrua
CCTTTACAGTACAGTTTGAAAACAGCTGTGACACTTGAAAAGAGCTGTCAAACAGCTGGACAACTCCTTCTCCACGTGTGCTTTGACCTTTAACACGGTCTGACACGACTTTTCTTATTTTTACATGACATTTTCAGTGCTGAATTTCACGTTTAAACAGCTTACACCACATCTGCCTTTACAGTACAGTTTGAAAACAGCTGTGACACTTGAAAAGAGCTGTCAAACAGCTGGACAACTCCTTCTCCACGTGTGCTTTGACCTTTAACACGGTCTGACACGACTTTTCTTATTTTTACATGACATTTTCAGTGCTGAATTTCACGTTTAATTTTCAATTTTCAATTTCACTCTTGTGCTGTGTGTGTTTATTTTCACCAGGAGAGGCAGCAGGTGGTGACGCAGAGGCAGCTAGCACATTCCCAGACACCTTAGCGAACATCATAAGGGAGGGGGGATACACACCGCAGCAGGTGTTCAACGTAGATGAGACTGGGCTGTTTTGGAAGAGGTTGCCCGACCGCACCTACATCAGCAGGGAGGAAAGAACAGCACCGGGTCACAAAGTGGGGAAAGAGAGGATCACTTTGCTGTTCGGAGCCAATGCAGCGGGCGATTGTCAGTTAAAGCCGCTGTTGGTAAACCATTTTGTGAACCCCAGGGCCTTCAGGAACGTTACCGACACTAGAAGACTTCCAGTGTATTGGACCGCAAACAGGAGGGCCTGGGTTACAATCGAAGTGTTCACAAAGTGGTTTAACAGCAATTTTGTCCCAGACGTAAAGCGCTTCTGCAGAGCCCAAAACATTGACTTTCACATCCTGTTGGTGTTGGATAACGCACCGGGTCACCCCACCAACCTTAATGACCTCGACCAAAACGTGAGGGTGGTCTACATGCCACCTAACACGACCTCCCTCATTCAGCCCCTGGACCAGGGGGTTATTAGCACGTTCAAAGCGTATTACCTCCAGAGGGTAATCCGCGATGCTTTGGAGGCCACAGATAAGGACCCAGATCCAACCTTAATGACCTCGACCAAAACGTGAGGGTGGTCTACATGCCACCTAACACGACCTCCCTCATTCAGCCCCTGGACCAGGGGGTTATTAGCACGTTCAAAGCGTATTACCTCCAGAGGGTAATCCGCGATGCTTTGGAGGCCACAGATAAGGACCCAGATGTCACGCTGAAGGACTTCTGGAGGCAATATGACATCCTCCAATGCATTTTCCACATCCGGGCTTCCTGGGATCAGGTGAGGCAGAGCACACTGGCTGGGGTTTGGAAGAAACTCTGCCCTCAGTTTGTTGTAGATGCCTCCAGCGATCCCCAGGACACAGTCACGGATGTGATACAGAATGTGGTGGAGATGAGCAGTAGGTTGCATTTGGACTTGGACGTGGAAGATGTTGAGGAGTTGCTGGCTGAAGAAGGTGAGGAGCTGTCCACAGAGGACCTTGAGGAGCTGGAGAATCACATCTTGGCGGAGGAGGACCGTCATGAAGACAGGCCAGGCCCTCCGCCCAAGGTCTTTACCAGGGAGGTCTTGGCTAAGGCCTTCAGGCTGCAGCAGGAGGCCTTGGACCTGTTGGAGTCAGTGGATGCGGATGGGGAGAGGTTCGCCAGGGTCTCCAGAGCAGTCCTTGACGATCTGGCATGCTACCGGCAGATCCAGGAAGACATGAGGCAAGAGGCAGTGCAGACCTCCATGCTGCAGTTTGTCAGGAGGGGCCCTGCTGCGACTCCAGGATCTGCTGGAGCAGCAGAGGAAATTCCATCCACCTCTGCTGCAGCAAGCCAGGAGTCGATGGACAGCTCACCCTCTCCTCCCTCTCCTCCCCAGTAACATCCATCCCTCCTCTGCACCCCTCCCCAAAAGGTAATGAAATGTTGCTTTTACTGTACAATTTGTTTTTCTGTGTTGTTTTAAATGTTACTTTACTGTACTGTCCTGTACGGTACTTTAGTTGTTAACCCACCTGTCTCTGTTCATGTCCACAGACGTCTCCTCCTCCTCCTTCTCCTCTCCACTCCAGTCAGCCAGCCAGCGTCTGCACCACTCCCCAAAGGTAATGAAATATTGCTTTTACAATTGCTTTTTCTGTGTTGTTTTAAATGTTACTTTACTGTACTGTCCTGTACGGTACTGGTTGTTAACCCACCTCTCTCTGTTCATGTCCACAGACGTCTCCTCCTCCCCAGCCAGCCTCTGCAACACTCGCCTTGACTGACCTGCTCATCTCCCCACTAACCTGAACAGCGTTGTCATCCAGGTACAGTACTGTACAGTACAGTACATGTACTGTAATGAAATGTAAATTTTATTTTGCTGTTATGTTTACGTACGTTGTTTCATGCTGCATTTCATCATCCACCTGTGTCTTGTCATGTCCACAGCATCCTTCCAAAGCATCGTGTAAAGGCCTCCCCCTGGTCCAAACATCAGCGCACACACATCACAGTAAGCACAACAACTTGCTGTATGTGTGGTTTCATATGTTTCATTACAGGAATGTTAACTTACAAATGTCTTTTTTGTAACAGTGACACCTGCTGCATTCCCTCCTCTCCTGGGTGTACTGGCATCACACTGATTGAGGGGATTAACCCTCGTGGGTGTACTGGCATCACACTGATTGAGGGATTAACCCTCGTGGGTGTACTGGCATCACACTGATTGAGGGATTAACCCTCGTGGGTGTACTGGCATCACACTGATTGAGGGATTAACCCTCCTGGGTGCAATGAAATCACACTGATTGAGGTGATGCTCCATGCCTCCTCCATGCCTCCTCCATGCGTCCTCCATGCATCCTCCATGCCTCCTCCATGCGTCCTCCATGCATCCTCTCCTCTACATCAATGTGAGCCCTTAACAACTTGTGTGTGTGTGTGTGTGGGGGGGGCTCATGTTTCTGTACAGTTAACTTCAACATGTGTTGTGTGTGTGTTAACAGTCAGACCACCTCTCCTGCCTCCAGTGGCATCAACCTGACCCATGTCAGACCCAGAACACCTTCTGTCTGACCACAGTCAGACCACCCATGCGCTGCTTCGTCGCCACGCCTCTCCTCTACATCAATGTGAGCCCTTAACAACTTGTGTGTGTGTGTGTGTGGGGGGGGCTCATGTTTCTGTACAGTTAACTTCAACATGTGTTGTGTGTGTGTTAACAGTCAGACCACCTCTCCTGCCTCCAGTGGCATCAACCTGACCCATGTCAGACCCAGAACACCTTCTGTCTGACCACAGTCAGACCACCCATGCGCTGCTTCGTCGCCACGCCTCTCCTCTACATCAATGTGAGCCCTTAACAACTTGTGTGTGTGTGTGTGTGGGGGGGGCTCATGTTTCTGTACAGTTAACTTCAACATGTGTTGTGTGTGTGTTAACAGTCAGACCACCTCTCCTGCCTCCAGTGGCATCAACCTGACCCATGTCAGACCCAGAACACCTTCTGTCTGACCACAGTCAGACCACCCATGCGCTGCTTCGTCGCCACGCCTCTCCTCTACATCAATGTGAGCCCTTAACAACTTGTGTGTGTGTGTGTGTGGGGGGGGGGCTCATGTTTCTGTACAGTTAACTTCAACATGTGTTGTGTGCATCACAGTGACTCCAGTCATCTGCAAACTCATGCATACAGTACTTCAGCATCCTCACATCAGGACCAAACAGCTGAGCTGAAGTCAGCATCCTCACATCAGGACCAAACAGCTGAGCTGAAGTCAGCATCCTCACATCAGGACCAAACAGCTGAGCTGAAGTCAGCATCCTCACATCAGGACCAAACAGCTGAGCTGAAGTCAGCATCCTCACATCAGGACCAAACAGCTGAGCTGAAGTCAGCATCCTCACATCAGGACCAAACAGCTGAGCTGAAGTCAGCATCCTCACATCAGGACCAAACAGCTGAGCTGAAGTCAGCATCCTCACATCAGGACCAAACAGCTGAGCTGACGTCAGCATCCTCACATCAGGACCAAACAGCTGAGCTGAAGTCAGCATCCTCACATCAGGACCAAACAGCTGAGCTGAAGTCAGCATCCTCACATCAGGACCAAACACCTGAACTGAACTCGCTGCATTTTCCTGCATCATCCTGTCTCCTCCAGCATCCTCAGGACCACTCACCTGACTTCAGAGTCAAAGACTGTCCGTCTACCTTCACTTCAATCAAAGTAAGGCAACTTTCATTTTTATGCTGTTTCTGTGCTGGCTGGTTCTACCTTTCTAAAGTTCAAGGAGTGGACACTATGGCAGTGTTGTTTTTTAAACATGATGCTTGCAACATCTTTCTGGAGGATATCACTTGTTTCTGATGTTTGTTTGCAACATGATTACAGTATGATGGATGTCATGTGTTCATGATGGGCTTGACTTGGTTCTGATGGATGTGACTTGATTCTGATGGGTTTCACTTGCTCATGATGGGTGTGAGTTGTTTCAGATGCATTTCACTGGTTTCTGATGGATGTGACACATGCTGTCACATGTTGTCATATGGGTGTGACTTATTTACAGTACAGTACAGTAGGGAATGTTGTTTACTGCTGTTTTCTGTGATGAAAAACAACTTTTTAAAAGTACAGTACCTGTACAGGGTACCTGGAGTTGGTAGTAAGGAACTTTGTTTTAGAGTTTTTTTTAATTGAAAGTGCTGGGCAGAAAAGCACTGTTGAACAGAAAAAGCTGGACAGGTACAGTACAGTACAGTTTATAGATGAATGTGTGGTGTAATTTGCTAGCTAACTGCTTGTAAATAAAGTTCTGTGCATGTTTAAGGATCAGTAAGAACGCTTGTTCAGTGTCATGTTGATAAACGGGTGTGCGCCGCAGCGCTCGCGTCTTTTTTCCGATTAACGAGCTCGGTTCCGGTTTTACGAGATGGCCACGTGCGAGCTGTTCCGAGGTACAAATTTTCGGTTTACGAGCTACTCTTATGTACGGAACTCACTCGTAAGTCGGGGACTACCTGTAATAAATTAATAATACAATATGGCATTGATAATAAATATTTCCTACAATACCAACAAATTAAGTCAATTGTAAAAAAGAAATTTAAGCTTAATAAAACATTGTTGGAAACATCAACATGTGTGTTAGAGTTTATTAATTTTCAACCACCCAAATTATTATCTAAAATATACAAAAAATTGTCTAGAATCGATGACTCGATAGCACTACCTGTTGAAAAATGGGAGTCAGATTTATCAATGAACTTTGAACAAAACAATTGGTCTCAAGTTGTGAAATAAACTGGATAACGAGACAAGGCTGTCCAAACGAAGTTCAAGTTTAAAATATTTAAAGAATCTTGCAAGATTGAGAACAGAAATAATACAGGCACTGAAACTGTCTGGCTCTGTTCTGAGCTCAGAGTGTAACACAGCATGGATTAAAAACCTTCGTACAGGAGGAGCTAACTTGGGGAGGGGTTGAGGGAGGAACAGGGTGGTACAATGGGTGGAACGAGGAGGTGCTTATCGGTCACAAGGTGGAAACTGCTGATAACACATGGAAAATGAGCATTCATCATTTTCTTATAATGCAACAGTGTTTTTAGACTAATACGAGAAGGTCACATTTTAGTCAGCAGATAAAATGAGGAACATGACATTTAAAATGAGGAACAAATGGTTGGTTTCACACAGATGGTCACAAGATGCACAGAGTCAGCAGATCAAGATAGTCTCAAGATACACAGGAGTCATTTGGAGTGCATGATTCTTAACATGAGGTGAAAAGTTTAATACATGAGTTTAATTATGAGTTTAATACCTGAGAGTGTATGATTTTACTTTACAATTCCCTCCTTTTGTTCCGTCAGGAACAACTAAGATAATGCAATTCACAACAACAACAAAATGAACATTTGTCCATCCATCCATCCATTTTCTTCCGCTTATCCGGGGTCGGGTCGCGGGGGTAGCAGCCTAAGTAGGGAGGCCCAGACTTCCCTCTCCCCAGCCACTTGGAGCAGCTCCTCTGGGGGAATCCCAAGGCGTTCCCAGGCCAGCCGAGAAACATAGTCCCTCCAGCGTGTCCTGGGTCTTCCTCTGGGTCTCCTCCCGGTGGGACATGCCCGGAACACCTCACCAGGGAGGCGTCCAGGAGGCATCCTAACCAGATGCCCGAGCCACCTCAACTGGCTCCTCTCGATGTGGAGAAGCAGCGGCTCTACTCCGAGTCCCTCCCGGATGACTGAGCTTCTCACCCTATCTCTAAGGGAGAGTCCAGCCACCCTGCGGAGAAAACTCATTTCAGCCGCTTGTATCCGAGATCTTGTTCTTTCGGTCATAACCCAAAGCTCATGACCATAGATGAGGGTGGGAACGTAGATCGATCGGTAAATTGAGAGCTTTGCCTTTCGACTCAGCTCTCTCTTCACCACGACAGACCGGTACAGCGCCCGCTTCACTGCGGATGCTGCACCTATCCGCCTATCGATCTCACGCTCCAGTTTTCCCTCATTCGTGAACAAGACCCCGAGATACTTAAACTCCTCCACTTGAGGCATTCGACCGCGTCCCTCGGGGGGTTCTGTGGGGGGTACTCCGGGAGTATGGGGTACCAGGCCCATTGATATGGGCTGTTAGGTCCCTGTACGACCGGTGTCAGAGCTTGGTCCGCATTGCCGGCAGTAAGTCAGGCTCGTTTCCAGTGAGAGTTGGACTCCGCCAAGGTTGCCCTTTGTCACCGATTCTGTTCATAACTTTTATGGACAGAATTTCTAGGCGCAGCCAAGGTGTTGAGAGGATCCGTTTTGGTGGCCTTAGAATCGCTTCTCTGTTTTTTGCAGATGATGTGGTCCTATTGGCTTCATCAGATCGTGATCTACAGCTTTCGCTGGAGCGGTTTGCAGCCGAGTGTGATGCGGCCGGGATGAGGATCAGTTCCTCCAAATCCGAGGCCATGGTCTTGAGCCGGAAAAGGGTAGCATGCCCTCTCCGGGTCGAGGAGGAGGTCCTGCTCCAAGTGGAGGAGTTTAAGTATCTCGGTGGGCGGAATACTTCGAAGACCTCCTCAATCCTACTGGCATGTCTTCCACTGAGGAAGCAGAGCCTGGGGACAGTGGGTCGGGCTCTCCAATCTCTGGTGCTGAGGTCACGAGGTGGTTAAAAAGCTCCGCGGTGGCAGGGCTCCGGGGGTGGATGAGATTCGCCCTGAGTTCCTTAGGGCTCTGGATGTTGTGGGGTTGTGTTGGCTTACGCGACTCTGCAATATCGCGTGGACATCGGGGGCAGTTCCCTTGGATTGGCAGACTGGGGTGGTGGTTCCCCTATTCAAAAAGGGGGACCGTAGGGTGTGTTCCAACTATAGGGGGATCACACTCTTAAGCCTCCCTGGTAAGGTCTATTCAGGGGTTCTGGAGAGGAGGGTCCGTCGGATAGTCGAACCTCGGATTCAGGAGGAGCAATGTGGTTTTCGTGCTGGTCGTGGAACACTGGACCAGCTCTACACCCTCAGCAGGGTCCTGGAGGGTGCGTGGGAGTTTGCCCAACCAGTTTACATGTGCCTTTACAATTCATTCAACCTTTATTTAGTCAGGTAAATCTTATTGAGCCTCAATGGCTCATTTACGAAAGCGACCTGCTACAAACTAAAGAATGATGAACAGCAATGGTACAAATACATTAAACAATAGACAAAAGAAAAAGAAAAAGTAGCAAAAACTAGCAAACATTGTAAGGTAGATGTACAAAATCAAAGACAGGAACAAATCTGCATTGGTTTTTGCCAGGATTCCAACAGATTCTGAAAATCATTTAGAGAAGTCAAGGTCGAGAGCTTCAGATCTTTTTGTAAGATATTCCATGAAGCAGGAGCAGAGTAGGAGAAGGCCCTTTTTCCAAGTTCAGTCCTCACTGACGGAACACTGCAGGTAATCATGTCCTGAGAGCGCACACTGTAGCTGCACTCACACAGAGACATGTAGGAGGAGATGTATGAAGGCAGCAGACCAAGAAGTGATTTAAAGATGAAAATGTACCAGTGGAAGAGTCTGTGTGAAGTTAATGATGTCCAGTTAACCAGTGAATACAGGGTGCAGTGGTGGGTACGATAATCACAACCAGTTATGAATCTTAGTGCACCATGATAGACAACATCCAACATCTGCAGGGTGCTTGTAGGAGCATTCATGTAGAGAATGTCACCGTAATCAATGGAGGGAAGGAAAGTCACAGATACAAGGCGTATCCTAGCATTCAGTGTTAGACATGATTTAATTCTGAAAAAGAAACCCAATAAACAATAAATGTGTTCAAATTATGGACAGGTTTCATTGGACTAAAATAAAAAAATGTATATATTTGGCTTCATGTATTCACATACATTCCACTATACTGCAGATCAAATCTGTCTGTCAATTTCACGCTCCATTCTTCCCTCACCCGTGAACAATCAATCAATCAATCAATCAATCACCTTTATTTAACCAGGTAGAGCCCGTTGAGATCGAGATTTCTTTTACAAGGGTGACCTGGTCAAGTGGTCAGCAGCACTCGTCACATTGGCAATAGGCATTTGCACTTATCAAAAGAAAATAAAGAAAACTACAATCACAGTAAACAGATGTTGACAGTTCAAAACCAACAGGATATGACAGATTTCTATATACATTATATACAAAACAAGCAGACAGACCTCGGTTGGGTAAATAAAGTTAAAAAATCAACAATGACATGTATATTGGATAAGTAATGGTTAGAAACATCTGCAATGGTCAAGTTTCTTGATGACATTTTCTACTACGGTTGACATAAAGGATCCAGGAGAGATGAATGTTGATAGTTTCAGATCTTTCTGTAAGTTGTTCCAGGCTGAGGGGACGGAGAAGCTGAACTCTTTTTCCTAGTTCAGTTCTGACAGGAGGAACTGACAGGAGGACTAAATCGTTAGAGCGCAGGGAGTAATGACTGTGTGATGTTTGTATTAAGGAGGTGAGGTATGACGGGACTAGGTTTAGGAGGGTCTTGTAGATGAAGGATATCCAGTGAGTGTATCTGCGAGTGCTGAGAGATGACCAGCCAGATTTTACGTAAAGCTCACAGTGATGAGTGCGATAACTGGAGTCAGTAATGAACCGAAGGGCACCGTGGTAAATGGAGTCTAAGGACTGTAGGTATTTTGATGCAGCACTCATGTACAGCACGTCACCATAATCTAGTATTGGCATGAATGTTGCAGCTACTAATGTTCTCCTGGCTTTGCATGAGAAGCAGGATTTGTTTCTGAAGAAGAAACCTAGCTTCAGTTTCAGTTTAGTGGCCATTTTGGAGATGTGGGTTTTAAAAGACAGTTCAGTGTCAATGTTGAAACCTAGATATTTGTAGGTGGAGACCATTTCTATTTGTTTTCCCTCTTGGGTTCAATTTGAGGTGGGTTCTCTGGTTGCTGCTTTCTGTTGGCAGAAACAAAACCCAGAAATACTTGAACTCCTCCACTTGAGGCAGTCAGAATGCTAAACACTCTGCCTGCTCTGCCTCCCCTCCCATTTGAACTGCCTTAACACAAAAAACTTTCTCACACATTACCACTCAACACAAAGTTTTTAACACTGGACTCTGTGTCATCAAACGGGTTATTCACTAAACTCTCGGTCATGTGCTCATTCAGTTTGCACTACTTCTCATATTTGCACTAATGTTTGTATTACATTACTGCCTATAGTCATACTACTGTTTACATTCACTGTTTACATTTATTAATACGGTTTACATTTATTACTACTGCTTTACATTTATTACTACTGTTTACATTTACACTACTTTTATCTACACTACTGCAGATACATATACAGCATTCTCTGACTAGCCTTATCTAAGGATGCCAAATGTGCCTTATGTGCCTTACTGCATATGCCACTTTGCCTCTATACCAACATCAACTACCTCATACATATACTGTGTACATTAACTTATATGCTGCTGTGCCACTCTTTGCAAATGTCAATGCTAGAGCCTTTCAGTTGGGGCAGCCGTGGTGTAGTGGTAATGGCAGTCGTCCCCCGATCGGAAGGTTGGAGGTTCGAATCCCGGTTCCCCACACCATGTGTCGTTGTGTCCCTGGGCAGGACACTTAACTCCGAGTTGCTCTCGGTAGGACTGGAAAGGCGCCTTGCATGGCAGTCTGCCGCTACCGGTGTATGAATGTGTGTATGAATGGGTGGATGGTTGGTCTTGTAAAGCGCTTTGGGGCCCCTCATCGGGGGCTAGAAAGCGCTATATAAATAAGCTCCATTTACCATTTACCATTTATTTTATAGATATACTTTTTATACTTTTTATACTACTATGCAAAAACTCAGGACAGTATTACACTTTTATTATTTCATTTTATGCTTATGTTCATTGGGTGTTTGGTGTTTTAGGGGTGTTTGGTGTTTCAGTGTTGGTGTAAATTTTCATACTTTTATACTACTATGAAAAAACTCAGGACAGTGTTACACTTTTACTATTTTATGCTTATGTTTATTAAATGTTTTAGTGTTTAGTGTTTAGATGGTTACTGTTGCACCGAGGGACTGAGAGAAACGCAATTTCAATCCTGTGTATGTCCTGTACATATTGCAGTTCTGACAATAAAGTTGACTTTGACTTTGACCTCACCATCGACATGAAGAGAACTATCCACCCTTTTCTGACTAAGTACCATGGCCTCAGATCTGGAGGTGCTGATCCTCATCCCATCTGCTTCACATTTGGCTGTGAACTGCTCCAGAGAGAGCTGAAAGTCACAGCTTGATAACGCTGATGACTATTAGTTAGTACACTGCTATTTTTAGCTATAAGCAATAACCTATTTTAGTTAGCCCTTTGCAACTTTTAGCTAGCGTTTTGCTGACTAGTTTTTTTTATCATTTTTGCAAAAAAAATCATTTTCTTTAGTTCTTGTACTTCTCGTGTCAATCCTGGTGATAATATTTGTCAAGCTAGAGGTGCCTCGCTCAAGGTACAAACAATGGGGAGACCGGTCATTTTCTGTTGCCGGCCCAAAAGCCTGGAACAGTCTCCCCCTTGAGCTGCGTGCCACCTCTGATCTGACTCTGTTCAAAACCAGACTGAAGACCCACTTGTTCAAAAAAGCTTTCAGTGTGTAACTTTTATTACTTTTGGTATTTTAATATGTAGCATTTTTTATTTCCATTGCCTTTTTATTTCCACTTGTTCAAATAAGCTTCCAGTGTGTAACTTTTATTACTTTTGGTATTTTAGTGTTATTTTAGTATGTAGCATTTTTTATTTCCATTGCCTTCTTTTATTGCTGTTGTTTCTTATTCTATTTTCATTGATTTATTGTTCCAGTTTATTCATCTTTTTATCCTGTTAAGCACCTTGGTCAATGCAAGGCATTGTAGGAAGGTGCTATACAAATAAAGTTTATTATTAGGCCCGAGCAGCTAAGCGCTGCGAAGGCCTATTGTAATTGTACTGTTTATTATTTTTTTTTATTATTTTTTTTATTTTTATTCTTCCCCCAAAAGAAGTGGCATTTTGGGGGCTTTATCATATATGAAAACTCACCAAATTTGGCAGACTCGTCAGGACTGGTGAAAAATTACATATTTTGGGGGCGTGGCAAAAATTGCCACAGAAACGGCTCAAGAGCGCCCCCTAGAAATATTCAAAATACCCTCCGCATGACCTTAGTTTGACGTAGAATCATGAAATTTGGTACACTTGTCCAACTCACCAAGATGTACAGAAAACCCTCTGGCACCAACGTTGTACAATAAACGGGAAGGCGGCCATTTTGGAACGATGACCAAATTTTCACCCCTTTTTGGCCGTTTACAGCCTCCGCATTTGAACGAACTCCTCCTATGAATTTCGCTCGATTTGGTTCAAACTTGGCCAGTTTCTTCATAAGGCACGGGGGAACAAACGATATCAAAATTGTGCGTTTTCATGAATGCTGAAGGGGCGGGGCCAGACGTCAAAGTTGGACATCTCGCCATGAAAAACGAAACGCTTACAGCTCTTACACGAAAAAAGTCTAATACATCAAACCTTCAGTTATTGACCCACATCCGGTCCCCCGCAAAACTGTATGGTCAAATCATGACATCACTTAAGCCACGCCCCCTGACAACAGGAAGTGTAAAGTTTTACGTTGAACGGTCCATATCGGACCCCTGTTACCTAATCAGCGTGGCATTGTGTCCAGTGACCGAAGACATGTTGGTGTAACAAGCATTCCAATACTGTTCGTTTTGGGTGGAGCAAGTGGGCGTGGCGACATGGCGAAGTAAGACGTAACGCCATAACCATACGTTTGGATCTAAAATCCACAGATTTGATCCGAGAAGTACCAAAATCAGTATGATCGATCATTGCCCACCCCTTGAACAGGTGTTTATGCTAATTAGCAAATCGCTACAGAAACGGCTCAAGAGCGCCCCCTAGAAATATTCAAAATACCCTCCGCATTGACCTTAGTTTGACGTAGAATCATGAAATTTGGTACACTTGTCCAACTCACCAAGATGCACAGAAAACCCTCTGGCACCAATGTTGTACGATAAATGGTAAGGCGGCCATTTTGGAACGATGACCAAATTTTCACCCCTTTTTGGCCGTTTACAGCCTCTGCATTTCAACGAACTCCTCCTAGGGATTTCGCTCGATTTGATTCAAACTTGGCCAGTTTCTTTATAAGGCACGGGGGAACAAATGTTATCAAAACTGTGCGTTTTCATGCATGCTGAAGGGGCGGGGCCAGACCTCAAAGTTGGACATCTCGCCATGAAAAACGAAACGCTTACAGCTCTTACACGAAAACTGTCTAATACATCAAACCTTCAGTGATTGACCCACATCCGGTCCCCTGCAAAACTGTATGGTCAAATCATGACATCACTTAAGCCACGCCCCCTGACAACAGGAAGTGTAAAGTTTTACGTTGAACGGTCCATATCGGATCCCTGTTACCTAATCAGCGTGACATTGTATCCAGTCACCGAAGACATGTTGGTGTAACAAGCTTTCCAGCACTGTTCGTTTTGGGTGGAGCAAGTGGGCGTGGTGACATGGCGAAGTAAGACGTAACGCCGTCACCATACGTTTGGTTCTAAACTCCACAGATTTGATCTGAGGAGTACCAAAATCATTATGATCGATCATTACCCACCCCTTGAACAGGTGTTTATGCTAATTAGCAAATACCCTCCATAGCGCCCCCTAGATTATTCAAACTGTTGTATCTCAGTGATACATCATCCGATCTGAACCAGATTTATTGTGCATCATCAGTGAGCCCTTGTGGACACATTGATATAGTGGGCTAACATTTGACTCAAGTGCGCCCCCTACATTATTTCTATAGTTATATCTCAGTGATACATCATCCGATCTGAACCAGATTTATTGTGCATCATCAGTGAGCCCTTGTGGACACATTGATATGGTGGGCTAACATTTGACTCAAGTGCGCCCCCTACATTATTTCTATAGTTATATCTCAGTGATACATCATCCGATCTGAACCAGATTTATTGTGCATCATCAGTGAGCCCTTGTGGACACATTGATATGGTGGGCTAACATATGACTCCAGAGCGCCCCCTAGATTATTCAAACTGTTATATCTCAGTGATACATCATCCGATCTGAACCAGATTTATTGTGCATCATCAGTGAGCCCTTGTGGACACATTGATATGGTGGGCTAACATTTGACTCAAGTGCGCCCCCTACATTACTTCTATAGTTATATCTCAGTGATACATTATCCGATCTGCACGAGATTTATTGTGCTTTATCAGTGAACACTTCGACACACATTGATAATGTTATGTAAATTTTTACTCTATAGCGCCCCCTATATTATTACTACAGTTATATCTTAGTGATACATTATCCGATCTGCACGAGATTTATTGTGATTCATCAGTGAACACTTCTACACACATTGATAATGGTATGTAAATTTTTACTCCATAGCGCCCCCTGTATTATTACTACAGTTATATCTTAGTGATACATTATCCGATCTGCACAAGATTTATTGTGCTTTATCAGTGAACACTTCGACACACATTGATAATGGTATGTAAATTTTTACTCCATAGCGCCCCCTATATTATTACTACAGTTATATCTTAGTGATACATTATCCGATCTGCACGAGATTTATTGTGATTCATCAGTGAACACTTCTACACACATTGATAATGGTATGTAAATTTTTACTCCATAGCGCCCCCTATATTATTACTACAGTTATATCTCAGTGATACATTATCCGATCTGCACGAGATTTATTGTGCTTTATCAGTGAACACTTCGACACACATTGATAATGGTATGTAAATTTTTACTCCATAGCGCCCCCTATATTATTACTACAGTTATATCTTAGTGATACATTATCCGATCTGCACGAGATTTATTGTGATTCATCAGTGAACACTTCTACACACATTGATAATGGTATGTAAATTTTTACTCCATAGCGCCCCCTGTATTATTACTACAGTTATATCTCAGTGATACATTATCCGATCTGCACGAGATTTATTGTGCTTTATCAGTGAACACTTCGACACACATTGATAATGGTATGTAAATTTTTACTCCATAGCGCCCCCTATATTATTACTACAGTTATATCTTAGTGATACATTATCCGATCTGCACGAGATTTATTGTGATTCATCAGTGAACACTTCTACACACATTTATAATGGTATGTAAATTTTTACTCCATAGCGCCCCCTATATTATTACTACAGTTATATCTCAGTGATACATTATCCGATATTTACCAGATTTATTGTACATCATCAGTGAGCACTTCAACACACATTGATACTATGGTTTAACAGATAACTCCAGTGCGCCCCCTACATTATTTTTCAAACTGTTACATCTCATTGCTAGATCATCTGATCTGTTCTACATTTACTGTGTGTTACCAGTCAGCACTTCTAAACACGTATATATTGTTGTTATTTGCTAACTGTTCTTGGCAAACGGGTGCTGGATGGGCATGAGAGAGTTCGAGGTGGTGACCGAGCAGATCAGCTGGAGGTCCCGTGGTCGAAATAATAAGGCCGGAGCGGCGCTAAGCTGCGAGGGCCTCAATGCTGCTTGCAGCTTTAATTATTATTATTATTATAAGTCAAACAAGCATACATGAAAAAGGAGTAAAAAGTTATAGTTACTTTAAAAAGATTCTTCAGAAGCACCAAACGAAGTTCGCTCAATAACCTTTGTAAGGAGGAGTGACTTATCTGATCACTGAGTCCCAAACCTCTAACTGTTAGGAATGCACCTGGTTTCAGTCAATATACAGTGAGCCCTCACCTGTTGAGGGGTTATGTCCAAAGACCCCCGCAGTAGGTGAAACTCAATTAAGTAGTGGTGTTATGGTTATTTTATTGTTCATTTATATTTAAGGCTTTATAAAACCTTCCCACATTCCCACAAACCTTTCCCACTCTTTTCAAAACACTTCATACACTTTTAAACTCTTTGTCGATGACATCGAGAATAATGTACGATACACACAAAATAATTCACTGGGTTTAAAAAAAAACTGTGATGCACTGAAGCCACAAGAAGTGAACTATGCTATGGTGAGCGATGACTGTAGACAACTGTAGACAACTGTAGACAACTGTAGACGACCGTAGACAACTGTAGACAACCGTAGACTACTGTAGACTGCTGTGGACGACTGTAGACTACTGTAGATGGCTGTAGACAACTGTAGACAACTATAGACGACTGTGGACAGCTGTAGACGCTGTCACAACGCTAGATGACTGTAGATGAGTGTAGTCAACTGTAGACGACTGTGGACAGCTGTAGACACTGTAACCAACTGTAGACAACTGTAGATGACTGTAGACAACTGTAGAGCACTGTAGATGACCGTAGACAACTGTAGACCACCGTAGACTACTGTAGACAATTGTAGACTACTGTAGACTGCTGTAGACAACTGCAGACAACTGTAGATGACTGTAGAAAACTGTAGACGACTGTGGACAGCTGTAGACGCTGTCGCAACTCTAGATGACTATAGATGAGTGTAGATGACTGTAGTCAACTGTAGAAAACTGTGGACAGCTTTAGCCACTGTCACCAACTGTAGACGACTGTAGATGACTGTAGACCACTGTAGACAACTGTAGACGACTGTAGATGACTGTAGACAACTGTAGACGACTGTGGACAGCTGTAGATGCTGTCACAACTGTAGACGACTGTGGACAGCTGTAGACGACTGTGGACGGCTGTAGACGACTGTAGACAACTGTAGATGACTGTAGACAACTGTAGACGACTGTGGACAGCTGTAGATGCTGTCGCAACTCTAGATGACTGTAGATGAGTGTAGATGACTGTAGTCAAATGTAGACGACTGTGGACAAGTGTAGACACTGTCACCAACTGTAGACAACTGTAGATGACTGTAGACAAATGTAGATGACCGTAGACAATTGTAGACGACTGTAGACTACTGTGGACGGCTGTAGATGACTGTAGACAACTGTAGATGACTGTGGACAACTGTAGACGACTGTGGACAGCTATAGACGCTGTTGCAACTCTAGATGCCTGTAGATGAGTGTAGATGACTGTAGTCAACTGTAGATGACTTTGGACAGCTGTAGACACTGTCACATACTGTAGACAACTGTAGATGACTGTATACCACTGCAGACTTCTGTAGATGATTGTAAACCACTGTAGATGACTGTAGACAACTGTAGAAAACTGTGGACAGCTTTAGCCACTGTCACCAACTGTAGATGACTGTAGATGACTGTAGACCACTGTAGACTACTTTAGATGACTGTAGACGACTGTAGACTACTGTAGATGAATGTAGACGACTGTAGTCAAATGTAGACGACTGTGGACAGGTGTAGACACTGTCTCCAACTGTAGATAACTGTAGATGACTGTAGACAAATGTAGATGACCGTAGACTACTGTAGACTACTGTAGACGACTGTAGACTACTGTAGACAGCTGTAGACTACTGTAGACAACTGTAGATGACTGTAGACAACTGTAGACGACTGTGGACAGCTATAGACACTGTCGCAACTATAGATGCCTGTAGATGAGTGTAGACGACTGTAGTTAACTGTAGACGACTGTGGACAGCTGTTGACACTGTCACATACTGTAGACAACTGTAGATGACTATAGACGACTGTAGAATACTGTAGATGATTTTAGACCACTGTAGATGACTGTAGTCAACTGTAGACGACTGTGGACAGCTGTAGACTACTGTAGACGGCTGTAGATGACTATGGACAGCTGTAGACGCTGTCGGAACTCTAGATTACTATAGATGAATGTCGACGACTGTAGTCAACTGCAGACGACTGTGGACATCTGTAGACACTGTCACCAACTGTAGATGACTGTAGATGACTGTAGACCACTGTCGACTACTGTAGATCACTGTAGACGACTGTAGACCATTGTAGATGACTGTAGACAACTGTAGGCATCTATGGACAGCTGTAGATGCTGTCACAACTTTAGACAACTGTAGACAACTGTGGACAGCTGTAGACTACTGTAGATGATTGTAGACTACTGTAGACGATTGTAGACTACTGTAGATGGCTGTAGACGACTGTAGACAACTGTAGATGACTGTGGACAGCTGTAGATGCTGTCACAACTGTAGACGACTGTAGATGACTGTAGTCAACTGTAGACGACTGTGGACAGCTGTAGACTACTGTAGATGGCTGTAGATGACTGTAGACAACTGTAGATGACTGTTGACAGCTGTAGATGCTGTCACAACTGTAGACGACTGTAGATGACTGTAGTCAACTGTAGACGGCTGTACACAGCTGTAGACTACTGTAGACGGCTGTAGACGACTGTAGTCAACTGTAGATGACTGTGGACAGCTGTAGACACTGTCACCAACTGTAGATGACTGTAGACTACTGTAGATGACTGTAGACGACTGTAGTCAACTGTAGATGACTGTGGACATGTGTAGACACTGTCACCAACTGTAGACGACTGTAGATGACTGTAGACAACTGTCGACTACTGTAGACCACTGTAGATGACTGTAGACAACTGTAGACAACTGTGGACAGCTGTAGATGCTGTCACAACTGTAGACAACTGTAGATGACTATGGACAGCTGTAGACTACTGTAGATGATTGTAGACTACTGTAGACTACTGTAGACAATTGTAGACTACTGTAGACGGCTGTAGACAACTGTAGACAACTGTAGATGACTGTGGACAGCTGTAGATGCTGTCACAACTGTAGACGACTGTAGTCAACTGTAGACGACTGTGGACAGCTGTAGACTACTGTAGATGGCTGTAGATGACTGTAGACAACTGTAGATGACTGTGGACAGCTGTAGACACTGTCACCAACTGTAGATGACTGTAGATGACTGTAGACCACTGTCGACTACTGTAGACCACTGTAGATGACTGTAGACAACTGTAGACAACTGTGGACAGCTGTAGATGCTGTCACAACTGTAGACAACTGTAGATGACTATGGACAGCTGTAGACTTCTGTAGATGATTGTAGACTACTGTAGACTACTGTAGACAATTGTAGACTACTGTAGACGGCTGTAGATGACTGTAGACAACTGTAGATGACTGTGGACAGCTGTAGATGCTGTCACAACTGTAGACGACTGTAGATGACTGTAGTCAACTGTAGGCGACTGTGGACTGCTGTAGACTACTGTAGACGGCTGTAGATTACTGTAGACAACTGTAGATGACTGTGGACAGCTGTAGATTCTGTCACAACTGTAGACGACTGTAGATGACTGTAGTCAAATGTAGACGGCTGTGGACAGCTGTAGACTACTGTAGACGCATGTAGATGACTGTAGACTACTGTAGATGACTGTAGACAACTGTAGATGACTGTAGACAGCTGTAGACTACTGTAAACTAATGTAGATGACTGTAGACAACTGTAGACGACTGTTGACAGCTGTAGACTACAGTAGACGGCTGCAGTCTACTGTAGATGGCTGTAGATGGCTGTAGATGACTGTAGACCACTGTAGATGACTGTAGATGACTGTAGACGACTGTAGTCAACTGTAGACGACTGTGGACAGCTGTATACACTGTTGCCAACTGTAGACAACTGTAGATGACTAAAGACGACTGTAGACTACTGTAGATGACTGTAGACGACTGTAGACAACTGTAGGCAACTATAGACAACTGTAGAAAACTGTAGACGACTGTAGACAACTGCAGAATAGAATAGAATAGAATATATCTTTATTGGCATATTTGCACCAAGGTACAAAGTGTTGCAATTGGCGCGCGCACCATCCTAAGAGGGACATATGCACGGAAATCCGCAGCAATAATTAAATCGTGCCGCCAACAATCAGATATGGAAAAAAGGAACATACAGTCGGATAATCATTGGTATTCAAAAAAGAATCTATCACATTTTGTCTTAGGACATTCTATGATAAAGTAATAAAACTCTACCAGCCTAGCACGGATAAAGACAAAGACATGTTGCATTTGATGGCAAGCAAGGAGATAGTCCGTGAGTAATCATTTCAGATGAGCACAGTCTGCAGATGGCCTCAGCTCGGCTCCATCTGAATGCACACAGAGACCTCTGGGGGGAGGGGAGGGGTAGCAACAGTTTTTCAACAGCTTTCGACTCCAGGAGGTTTTGCAGTCAGCCTCTTTTCAAGGTTGCTTTGAGTCCCGATTAGATTAGTTGCTTTATTTATTTTCCAGAGCAGGCTACAGTGTACTTTGACTATAGCCTTGAAGTCCAGGTGCTGTCTAGGTCCAAATCGCCGAATCATGTGAGGTTCCGAGCTACAAATCCCCATCTGTCCCCTGATGAAGCCCAGGTCAGCTGTAAACGAGTCCCAAAACGCACTGCAGGTCCGCGGCTGTCCACCACTGCTCCCATCGTGCGATTCAGCTCGAACAACAACTGGGTCGTTGAGGTCACAGCCCGGATCAAAGAATCTTGTTGAGCAGGAAGTTTCGCCAGCGCGTTGATCACCGCGGCAGTCTCCCTCAGCTTCCAGTAGCAGAAACCTCCACCTAAGCCAAAAAGCAGAGCAGCTGCCACCAATATTCCAATAATCCACAAATCTTCCACGTCTTCGACAGAAAGAACGGTCAGACATATTAACTTCCATTCTCCCACGAGTCCATAATGTAGCCCACCGCATGCGTGTCAAGGGGGCACGCCGGTTCTCCTGGTCCGGAGCGCTTCGTGGAAAAAATTTTATCGATAGAGGAAACAGCCCACGCAATTAAATCCATTTTCCAAATTGGTTCGAGTGAGCACTGAAGATGGGGGAGGATGCCGGTCAGACCTGGTAGACCCAAACGTATTGTGAGGGTCTGCTGGGAACGTCTGGCAGAGTCTCCCGTAAGACGGAGCTTTAACTCCCACCTCCGGGAGAGCTTTGAACACGTTCCGAGGGAGGCGGGGGACATGGAGTCCGAGTGGGCCGTGTTCCGCGCCTCTATTGTCGAGGCAGCTTATCGGAGCTGTGGCCGCAAGGTTGTTGGTGCCTGTCGTGGTGGCAACCCTCGAACCCGGTGGTGGACACCGGCAGTGAGGGATGCTGTCAGGCTGAAGAAGGAGTCCTATTGGGCCTTTTTGGCTTGTGGGACCCCGGAAGCAGCTGATAGGTACCGGCAGTCCAAGCGGCATGCGGCTCGGGTGGTTGCTGAGGCAAAAACTCGGGCGTGGGAGGAGTTCGGAGAGGCCATGGAGAATGACTTCCGTACGGCTTCGAGGCGATTCTGGTCCACCATCCGGCGTCTCAGGGGGGGAAAGAGGTACGCGACCAACACCATTTATGGTGGGGGTGGCGTGCTGCTGACCTCAACTCGGGATGTTGTGAGTCGGTGGGCGGAATACTTCGAAGACCTCCTCAATCCTACTGGCACGTCTTCCACTGAGGAAGCGGAGCCTGGGGACTTTGGGTCGGGTTCTCCGATCTCTGGTGCTGAGGTCGCCGAGGTGGTTAAAAAGCTCCGCGGTGGCAAGGCTCCGGGGGTGGATGAGATTCGCCCGGAGTTCCTTAGGGCTCTGGATGTTGTAGGGTTGTGTTGGCTTACGCGACTCTGCAATATCGCGTGGACATCGGGGGCAGTTCCCTTGGATTGGCAGACTGGGGTGGTGGTTCCCCTATTCAAAAAGGGGGACCGTAGGGTGTGTTCCAACTATAGGGGGATCACACTCTTAAGCCTCCCTGGTAAGGTCTATTCAGGGGTTCTGGAGAGGAGGGTCCGTCGGATAGTCGAACCTCGGATTCAGGAGGAGCAGTGTGGTTTTCGTCCTGGTCGTGGAACACTAGACCAGCTCTACACCCTCAGCAGGGTCCTGGAGGGTGCGTGGGAGTTTGCCCAACCAGTTTACATGTGCTTTGTGGACTTGGAGAAGGCATTCGACCGCGTCCCTCGGGGGGTTCTGTGGGGGGTACTCCGGGAGTATGGGGTACCAGGCCCTTTGATAAGGGCTGTTAGGTCCCTGTACGACCGGTGTCAGAGCTTGGTCCGCATTGCCGGCAGTAAGTCAGGCTCGTTTCCGGTGAGAGTTGGACTCCGCCAAGGTTGCCCTTTGTCACCGATTCTGTTCATAACTTTTATGGACAGAATTTCTAGGCGCAGCCAAGGTGTTGAGAGGATCCGTTTTGGTGACCTTAGAATCGCTTCTCTGTTTTTTGCAGATGATGTGGTCCTACTGGCTTCATCAGTTCGTGATTTACAACTTTCACTGGAGCGGTTTGCAGCCGAGTGTGATGCGGCCGGGATGAGGATCAGTTCCTCCAAATCCGAGGCCATGGTCTTGAGCCGGAAAAGGGTAGCATGCCCTCTCCGGGTCGGGGAGGAGGTCCTGCCCCAAGTGGAGGAGTTTAAGTATCTCGGGATCTTGTTCACGAATGAGGGAAAACTGGAGCGTGAGATCGATAGGCGGATAGGTGCAGCGTCCGCAGTGAAGCGGGCGCTGTACCGGTCTGTCGTGGTGAAGAGAGAGCTGAGTCAAAAGGCAAAGCTCTCAATTTACCGATCGATCTACGTTCCCACCCTCATCTATGGTCATGAGCTTTGGGTTATGACCGAAAGAACAAGATCTCGGATACAAGCGGCTGAAATGAGTTTTCTCCGCAGGGTGGCTGGACTCTCCCTTAGAGATAGGGTGAGAAGCTCAGTCATCCGGGAGGGACTCGGAGTAGAGCCGCTGCTTCTCCACATCGAGAGGAGCCAGTTGAGGTGGCTCGGGCATCTGGTTAGGATGCCTCCTGGACGCCTCCCTGGTGAGGTGTTCCGGGCATGTCCCACCGGGAGGAGACCCAGAGGAAGACCCAGGACACGCTGGAGGGACTATGTTTCTCGGCTGGCCTGGGAACGCCTTGGGATTCCCCCAGAGGAGCTGCTCCAAGTGGCTGGGGAGAGGGAAGTCTGGGCCTCCCTACTTAGGCTGCTACCCCCGCGACCCGACCCCGGATAAGCGGAAGACAATGGATGGATGGATAATAAATTATTTTAAATGATTTAGCACCTGCATGCAACCTGTGGGAGAAGCTTCCTCCTGCAGCTGATCATCTCATCTCTGCGCAGAGCAGAGATGTGGGTGTGGCCAAGAGAGCATCTGGAGTAAGGGAGCTGAAATCATGAGCTGTGCTCTTTTAGAGCATTTAGGGTATAGAAACATTGTTTAGAATATTGCAAGGGTGTGGGAAGTGTTTAAAACGCCTTTATATATACACAATATAT
>JBBPBX010056444.1:7303-22764 GCA_038048925.1 Garcialebias charrua
AAAGTTATTAATTTCATGTGTATAGCACTTTGTTGCAGCTGTGGTTGTTTTAAATGGCTTTATAAATAAAGTATAATTATTAATTTTACGTTTTGATTAGAAATTTATCGTATTTACGCAACTTCCGGTCGTTTCCGGTCGCCACTTCCGGTCGCCATTTTACAACAGTACTGCGGTCAATGGAGCTCCAGAGGCTACTGTCAGCTGGCTCCGTGTGCCCGATCAGGGTTGCCTCATACGGATAAATTAGCTGGAAACACTCGGTCAACTCTGTGGACGTCTCAGGTCCGGAGGAGCAGCCGCGGATCGCCCCGCGATCGGCGGCCACAACGCCGCCCGACATGCTAACGACAGCAGCTAACAGAGCAGCTAACACAGGCGAAGACACCGAGCCGACATGCCGCGGAGGGGCCATCTGCGGCCGGGAGCTCGCCGCAAATGTCCGCCTGGCAGTCGGGGGACACCGGCTCAAAGTAAGACATTATATTTTTTATTTATTGTACAGTACAGTATTCATTTACTGTGCAGTTCTGTGCGTGTTTATGGCCTTAGTATGTCTGCTTGTTCAGTCTCATGCCATTAAATATGTGTGCGGCGCTCCGTTAGCGGTATAGCCGCGACCTATGTCAGAAACGCGGACCTACGACAGGCAGGTGTTTTTGGTCCGCGAGGTACGACAAAATCGACCTAAGTCACACACGTAGGTCCCAATCCCTGACGTAACTCGAGGGCTACCTGTATATATATATATATATATATATATATATATATATATATATATATATATATATATATATACAGTATATATACATTTTTTGCGTTGCTATTTATTTATTTATTTGCATCTTAAGATCATATTACATCATCAACTACTCGAGCTTTATTATGTTAATGTCGAGTTAAAAAAATATGTACTCGTTCAACCCCTAATTGTATGCACCTCTTCCTGTGTGAAGAGGAAGTAAAGCACTTTATCTACTCATCATCTGTTGTGGTACTTCGCAAAAGGCAAAAATACATGAGCATGCTCCTCCGAATGAGACAGTCCTGCATGAACACATGTTCCATTTTGTCACCGGTTTAAAAAAAAGGTGATTGTGTGTACGCTTACACTTCATCCATCTCCACATCCTCTTCATCCTGGGGGAGCTGGAGGTATGGGTTATTGGATGCTGGTTGGAACTTGTAACCCGTCAACACGAAAAAGATCAAAGTGGACACTTCTACCAGAAACTGTAGAAACAGAAAGGTTTATACATTTAAAAACACAAAAGAGATTAAACTGAGCATGAAAAACACAGATGAACTCTGTTCACAGTTGGCTGCTTATTATTAAACTCATTTAAAAAAGTGCTCAGGTTTTTGTTGTTAGTTTCTAACTAAAGTAATTTAGGATTACTGGCATCAGACCAATAAAAGTTGAAACACAGTTCAATATATGAATCAACAATATCACTCTATATGAAATAAAACAACAGTAGGCTTTAAATGAGTGGTCTCTGCACAAGCATTAAACTAGCGTAGATTAAGTGCGAACACCTCGTCATGGCTGACTCAGAGTGAGCTCCTGAATGTCTTTGACCTTCTCCAAACAAGCGCTCTGCAGTGAAGTCAGACTGTTAGCATACACCAGGACTAGCTCACCTCATAGCACCACTGCCACTGGAAAGGCATCGTGATCTTCAGCAAAATGGCTATGATCCTTGTGAAGTAGATGTAACACACAATCTAAACAGAAACACAATTAACACATTTTAGTAAAGGTGAACAAAAATTCTTCATAAAATTTGGTTTCTGTTCTATTATAAGATATTCCCGTAAAAAAAAAAAGTTTGATTATAAATATCCAAAGAAAATAAGCTAAACCTTTAACAGCATTTTAGAAAAATGGTACACTAAAAATATTTTTTCATTCATTCATTCAACCTTTATTTATACAGGCTTATTTGCTTATTCATTCAAAGTAAAAAGCAGTCAAATCTTGCAGTCAGGTGGATGGTGGACAGACAGATGAGTTCTTTCTCACCATCACATAATAATGTCGGAAGAGCTTGAGCTTCTCCAGATTCATGGCAGCTGAAAGACACACGAGAAACATCCAGTAAACAAACAGTAAAAGTGAGTAAATCTATGAAGAAAATCGTATCACCTTTGCCATCTGTGCTAGAAGCCTCCTGTAGGTGACGAATTGACCTGCAAAGACCAGAATGGTTGATGGTTGTATATTAAAAAGATAAAAGAGCCACCACGGTTAATAAAGTCATCCTTAGGTTCATGCTTCATTGAAAAATCAGTCAACTCTTCTACTGGAGCAAGGCAAATCATTTAAACAAACGATGCAACAGAAAATCAGACAAACTACGGCCTTGATTCAGTCAAAATCTGCTTTTCTTAACTTGTCACAGTTAAAGCAATAACAATGTTACTCGGTCTGCCTATTTCCACCTCCGTAATATTAACCGTCTCCGTCCTTCTCTCACACCCCGCTCCACAGCCATCCTGGTGCACAGTCTTGTGACTTCCCGTATTGATTACTGCAACTCCCTTCTCTACGGCCTCCCCAACAAATCTCTCCACAAGTTACAGATGGTCCAGAACTCAGCTGCCCGTGTCATCACTCAAACCTCCTACTATAACCACATCACTCCTGTCCTGCAGCAGCTCCACTGGCTCCCGGTTAAATCACGCATCATCTTCAAAATTCTAGTTCTCACCTCGTTCTACAGGTGTGCAGTGGAGAGCGTCCTGTGCTCCAGCATCAACGTGTGGCATGGAGGCTGCACAGTTGAAGAGAGGAAAGCTCTACAGAGAGTGGTGAAGGCTGCACAGAAGTCTGTTGGAGTCAGTCTCCCCACCATCACAGACATTTACACCTCCAGATGCAGGAAAAGAGCCACCTGCATCATGAAAGACCTCACTCACCCAGCACACTCACTCTTTGCCCCACTCCCCTCAGGACGGAGGTTGAGGAGCATCAAATGTAGAACCACTAGACTGAGGAACAGCTTCTACCCTGAGGCTGTTAGACTCATGAATAAATAAAAATAAAATAAAAAATAAACACTGCAAAATATCACATCATGCTGATGCTGATCTGTTTTCTTGTTGCTGTGTTCATCTGTGTTCATCTGTGACCATCTGCTCATACAAACTCATGTTCGTGCTGCTGTTTATTTCCACTATATTAGGCTTAGTGTATTACTAGTTGATGTTTTTCTTAGTTAATTCTAGATGTTATTACTGTTTTTCTCTTGCATTTGTTGTTGGATGTAACTGGGACCCCGTGTACATAATCTCGTTTTCATCACATGTACCACATGCGGTGCAAATGACAATAAAGACTCTCTGACACAACCTTGCCCCCCTCCTTATCTATCTGACCTCCTACAAATCTCCATCCCATCACGCTCTCTCAGATCCTCCTCTTCGCTACATCTCCATTAGCACTTTGAGATTTTTATTAATGAAAAGTGCATTATAAATGGAATTCATTATTATTATTATTCATGTACCCTCTGCCCGCCTCTCCACCATGGGGAGCAGGGCCTTCACCTGCTCTGCCCCTCACCTCTGGAACGCTCTACCGCCAGACCTTCGAAACACCACCTCCCTTTCTCTGTTCAAGACTGCCCTGAAAACACATCTCTTTAGACTAGCTTATCATTAACTTTACTAAATGTATTTTTATTATCTTCCATTTTATATCCTTTATGTATTTTATATTTCAATTTGTCGCTGATAATGTTTGATCTGTATTACACTGTATTGGTTTGTTAAGTGTCCTTGGGTGTCCTGAAAGGCGCTTTTAAATAAATGATTATTATTATTATTATTATTATAAAGCAGAAAACAGCCGAGCTATAAAATCTGTCTTGATGCTAAATGTTTTACTGTGTGTGAATGTTTATGAAGCGTTCACACCATCGCGATCCATTTCTCTTCTCGTTCGTTTTTCGGCATCTTTCTTGTCCCATCATTTTTTGTATTATTTCAACAAATCCAGAGTTTCCTCTACCATTAGATAAGCGGGGCGCCCCACCCCGTCAACAGAACAGAGTGCCCTGTCTATCGAACTGCACGCGCCCCTCCCCCACCTGTCGGCACCGACAGGTCGCTAAGCTAGCAGCTCGAAATACATGCGTGCTAGCTAAAAAGCTGAAGGCAGCCATTTTCCCCTAATGCTGAACCCTCACGATGAAACCCCCCTCCCCAACTCAAAAACTGTCAGTACAAACAGTGCGCACCTCAGATGTGTCTCTGTCCCCCCCACACACACACACACACACATTTCCCCAGTCTAAAACTGTTGGTATGAACAGCGCGCTGTGCAGCTCAGGACTTTTCTCCGTCCGTCCTGTCCCCCCCTCAACATAATTCACAGACAAGATGAGCGCCCCGCCATGGTAAGTTATCTAGGGGAAACAATGAAGTTGTAAATCAAAATGTGCGGCTCGTTCAGGATAATCCTTCTTTGACTTTTGATATTGATGCAACTTTAGCGTTTTGAAATATTTAGCCTTTTCTGCCTTTTTGTTCATCGTAGAAAATGAATCGAGTTCAATTTTACATCCTTCACATCTTTAGATCCGTTTAAAACCTTTAACTGCTCCTTTCACATTTTGTTCTGGTTCAGCTTCCTCGTGCATATTTAAGCATGTTAGCACTAGCTACTTTCAGCTAATTTCAGCAGCTCTTTCATATGTTTTTCCACAAGTTCTTCAACAATAAGCATTTGCACTGCATTTTCACAGGAAATGCAATTTCTCTAGTTGATTTTTAAAAACGCAAGACTGCATGCACACACTGACCAGACAACAGGGAACAGGATGGCTCCGCAGCAGATAAGGTCGACCAGAAAGAGGATCTCCTTCCACAGATAGTACTCGCTGGAGCCTTCCTCCGTAGACTCGATGATGATGTAGGCGACATTAGCCAGGACCTAAAGGATAACAGATGAACGAGTCACCTCGGCAAAAATATAAACACACTTACACCTGACGTTTCACAAACATGTGCAAGTACCTGCAGAGGAATAACTATCATGAAAATCTTCTTCTCTTTGTCTGATAAAATGTATTTGACAAACGCCCAGCCGGTGCCGATTAATGCCAACGTGATGAACAGCAGAGCTCCTTTAAGCCTGATAAATATAAGAACATGAATACAAAATAAAAAACACCAATAAATTATACAGCATACCCTGCAGAAGTTACTTACAGGTGTGTTATATAATACATGACGGCCCAGCCTTCAATGGGATGCCCCTCAGTGTTGATAAAGTGATAGTTGATCTGAGGAAAACAAACAGTGCAGTCCCATGAAACTACTAGTTAAAACTGAAAAAACCTAATCCAGTGATAATCAAGAGATGAGATGATGATGATGATGCTCTTACACTGTGGAAAACTAATGATGTAGACTTGGTGAACGCCAGTGCAGCCATCAGCCAGTGGATCTTGAACACACTGTTCCTGTAAACAAGCACACAATGAGAAACTTTTTATTTTGGAGTCCATGTTGATGTGAAGTTTCAAATGGCAACTTTTGAAAGTATGTTAACAATTTCTATGCAACTTCCATTGGATTTTTTTTTTTTTTGCAGATTACTTGTTTTATTATTTTTTAAACTTTTGGCATCCAAACACAAACATTCAGTGCAGATCAGGGGTGTCCAACACTTCTTACGAAGGTAATTGGAGTAGATCCCATGGCATTAAAAAATATATATATACCGGTACTGTATATAAAAAAAAATAGACGTCATCCATCCTCACTATGAAATTTGTCACTTGACAGACAGGGCAGCCAACCGGAGACCTGACTTTTCCTGACACATGGGTCACCATGCCTGCGCAATACAACTGCACAAAAAACTAGCCAGCTACCGAGTCACCTAGCTAGCCTCCAATTTAGCATTTTTAACTGATCTGACCAACATGTTGAATGACCTTAATGTAGAGCTGCATGGAAAAGACAAGATCAAGATGATTGATATGAGTGCAGCATCTGTCCTTAAAGCTGAAGAACCATGATTTGGCAAACTTCCGAGAACCTCGAGTCAGAGCTGGAGACGCGATGGAAGGCGTGTGTGCAACTTGACGGTGCACGCTACACAGAGCAGCCTGCCTGAACAATTAGGTGTTCAAACTTTCCATAAACTCCCAATGCCTTCATTAATGTTCGACTCATAATCCTCGGATTGAAAGTATTTGGAGCACAGAACCGTGTTCGGCAATGGTACTTTGAAGTCTGCCCATTTGACTTTGACTAACGTTTCCCATTTCTTGCAAATTTCCTTGATTTTTGGGACAGAACGAGTGTTAACTCCCTCCTTGGCTGTTTTCTCCAAGAACTGTGCAACACATCGAGTCGGCATGTTGTTCTTGCCACAAATATTTTTGCCAGAAATTAGGAGGAAACAATTGACTGTAACCTTGTACAACAGAAATCTGGCATTCTTGCAAGATCAAGTTCCTGGCGTGACATCACACACTAAACATGGAAGTGAAGAGACCGTTTCCAAAACTGTGATAGAAATAGCTTAAAATCTCACAAATACTATGTTTTAAAACCAGTTTGCGTTACTTTTCAACATTTGTCAGAAGTTATCTCAATATTTTGATGGGTATGTAATATGAAAAAACGGTGAGTGCTGAGTTTAAAAACTTGCTAACGGCTAGCACCTTAATATTTGTTCTAAAAGTTTTGTATAATAAACGCTAAGCATTCTACAAGTTGAGTTTGCAGCAAGAAGCTCAGATTACACCGAACATTTCAGTTTTGTGAACACATACGGGTGTTTTAACAACCTAGACATACAAAATGCAACTCAGCAAATATTTCTACTACAAACTCTAAAAAGTGATGACATGTACCTGTGCTTCATGAGCGTGTACACCCAGATCATGGCAGCGGTGAAGAAGACTCCTGCCATGCATATGTAAAGGCGAGATAATGGAATTTCTGCTGCAGACAGGTAGCCTTCTGGATTCTTCTCTGTCACTTCAACCTACAGTGGATATATTCAAGTGGATATATTCAAATAAATGTGTGCAAAAGCCGGAGGATTCCTGTACAGAGACAAAGACACTCTACTCACCGTGAACGAGTAAGGCAGTTTAAATCCAGGCATCCTGTTCTGACAGTAGTGGAACTTGAGACTGTACAGACCTTGTGCCTTCAAGCCAAAAACCACTCGGAACTGTGGAAGAAAAACTAAATGCTTTACAGACAGCCAACCATGTTTTAGCATTAAATCTACTGAATGAGAACCGTGAACTTACACTGAAGTTGTAGAAGCCATTTGTTTTGCCAAGAGTTAAATTCAGCTTGGTATCCTCGCCCAGCTACAAAAAAATATACCGGTACAGTAGTTAGATTTAAAGAGCAGATCACTCAAATATACAGATACACAAAAACAGCTTACAGGATATTCTTTCCCCTTCTCTTTCTTAGGTTCAGTAGCTTGGGTGTTCTTTACTTCTGTCTGAGTTTCTTTCTTCTGTCCCACAGTCTGTGCTTTGTTTTCAGCTCCATTGGACTTATTTGCATCGTTATTAGCAGAGGTGTCTCTAGCTTTCCTCTGAACTGAAAAACACAAAAGCAAGAACAAAAAACAAAACAAAAAAAGAAAAGAAACACCAAACTTAGGTTCAGTCTGTTTAAAACAATTACATTATTTGTTCTACTGAAGATATTCGAGGCAGAGTAAAGTGTGAACAATACCTTTATTTGCATCTTCCGCCACATTTTCAATCAAGACATTATCTTGGACACCCCTCGTCTTCACATTGACACTACACAAAAACAAATGGTTGCAGAGACATCTCCAAAGATACAAAAACATACTGAAACTGAAATACACACACCTTAGGTTAGTGACGTCAATAAGAAAAAGAATGAGAGGCTCATTGTGTTCGTTGTTGGTAGACTTTTGCATTATGAGTGGGCACGTGTCGGTCTCCTCCGCCTTCAAATATAAAACGAAGAGTCAAACCATCACATGTGAAAATAATAAAATATTTGTTGCCAGATGTATTATAAAACATATTTTATAGTAAATGTTTGCTAGAAAGTGTATTAACAAAACAAATTTATTAAAGCACCTTAACACTATGTATTGTTCAATGAAATATACTTACAGTGTAGGACAACACACCATTAACACGTGACCTGGACAGGCTAAAACCAACCTAAACAAAGCAGAAATGGTGTCAGTGAGCCTAAAGTCATAACTCACTAACAACTGAATATAAAACTAAACAGTGCATACTCTATGAACAAATGTGTTTGGCCACACCTGACCCTAACACAAACAGGAACTAAAAAGTAGTCAGCCTTTCTTTTGCAGATGACAGCTTCCACTTTTCTTGGAAGGCTTAACAAAAGATTTTGAAGTGTTCCTGTGTGACTTATACACCCATTTATTCTGTAGAGCCGGGGTGACTAATATGTCGATTACAATCTACCAATCGATTGCAAAGGTAGTATGTGCAGATCGCATGGCGTCAAAAAAATAAAACAGATGTCAACTTATCATCCATCCTCACTATGAAATCTGTCACTTGATTGACATACAGAGAAATCAGTCTGAGGCTCTGTTTACATGATGTGGAACCGCAGCCTTACTGCTGCGGTTCAGCCGTTGCCAGATAAATTTAAAATGTCTTATTTACCCTCTCCTTTGCTGTGCATGTTCAACAAACACGACACACACCTCATCTTAGAATAGTTGCTTTACTCAGCACATACGTCAAAATGCTATAATTTTAAAGTTGACAGTATTCTAGTTCATAATTTCTTATCTGGCAACCTGACAGACATGGAAACTACTGCGTTTTTGTGTAAACCTGCTCATTTTTTTATTACCCACTTAAAAAACACTAACGTTTCAAGAGGTTGTTCTCGTGTAAACGGGGCCTTATAGTAGGTAGATCACTTTGACTTGCCCATTTTAAAAGCAGCTCGCATGCTGAAAGTGTGGGCACCCCCCACTGTAGAACATTTATAACACAAAGTTGAGAACTGGTGTTGGACAAGGTCTGGGCCAGATGGCGATGAGGACAGGGCTGTGGGCAGATTGGTCAATTTCTCCCACAAACTATGTTTGTGGTCCTTGCTTGTGCACTGGAACACAGTCATGTTGGATTTTTTTTTTAATGCCTTTATTTTACTGGGAAGAAATCCATTGAGATCATCAATCTCTTTTACAAGGATGTCCTGGAATAGAGAAGGGCTTCCATCAAAGTGTTTTCTCAAAAGTTAGAAGAGGCATCATGGTAAAATCCTTGCCATGTTTGGTATGCTAGTACTGTATCATGGTAAAATCCTTGCCATGTTTGGTATGCTAGTACAGTATCTCCCACCACCAGAGATTCGCATCACTGAAGATAAGTACGGTAGACAAAATCAAACCTCGACTGAAAACTTGAATTCAATGATTAACAGGCATGGCCAAATACAGGTACGCCCCGACTTACGAGCGCATCGACTTACGAGGTTCCGGACTTACGAGCTGGCTAACGAACAGTAAAGTTGTACAGAATATACAGAAAATACAGCACGTTAGCTAACCGTTTGTAAACAAAGTTCTGTGCATGTTTGTGAACTAGTATGTACGTTTGTGTTGAAAAACGGGTGTTCGTAGTAGCGCTAGCATACATTTTCCGACTTACGATCGAAAATCCGGACTTACGAGCGACACGTGTTTCGGGTTCCGACATACGAGATTTTGTGTTACGAGCACCTCGTAGGAACGGAACTCGCTCGTAAGTCGGGGACTACCTGTACTATTGTCCATAAGGTAGTCCCCGACTTACGAGCGAGTTCCGTTCCTGCGAGTTGCTCGTAACACGAAAATTCGTAAGTTGGAACACGAAGCACATGTTCTCGTAAGTCCGGATTTTCGCTCGTAAGTTGGAACATTTATGCTAGCGCTACTACAAACACTCAAATTTACTTCTCTTTCGCCAGCTCGTAAGTCCGGGCGCTCGTAGGTCAGAGCGCTCATAAGTCGGGGACTACCTGTAGAGTTTGCATCATCTCTGGTTATGACTAAATCACTAATGCTGAAATGGCACCAGCAGAGGGGGTTCAGGAAGTTAGTCTGTGTGAATTAACTGTGATAACAAAGGTGAAAACTACCCCCAAAACATAAAAACTGCACTCTTGAACACTGCACAACTTTGAAATCTGAAAACGGCAGCAAGTGCATGAAAACAAATGAATATATTAAAGTAAAACCAAAAGAGTAGGCTTGTAGTTTTATTTAAGCTCCATTTATTGTGTATTTCTCATTTTAAATGCAATTTGTCATATAGAAAGTACACAATTAAGATGTATACTTTTGTATGGGACTCTCCTCATATGCAAGTGCATAAAGAAAACTTACTGGATACTTTGTGTAGTCCACAACATCATCTTTGATCCACAAAGCAGACAAGTTCACATCTAAAGTCCCGTTGGCGTAGAAACCAAAGTTGTTAAGGTCGACAGTAAACCGTGTTTCATTCTGGAAAAAAAAAAATAAAGAAATAATCTGATAAGAGCTAACTGGTCAGACCTCAACAAGCAGCGCTTTCTTTAATGACACGTTTGAGGTTAGCTGCCCGGCTATGCCAGGACGATATGAAACACAGCCGTCCCGTTAACTTACCTTCAGGCTGAGCTTGTGTATCCTCGCGTCGCAGCCTGACAACAGCAATAAAAGAGAAACTCCGGCCAGAAAGCATTTTGCCACAGCCATCACTACCTAACCTGCTAACGGAAACTAACTGGTGTTAGCGACTGACAGTCCTTCCAGATAGCTAATCAACAAGCGGGCTAGCTGTTTTTTACGGACCCCAAGGCCAGTTACAGTGACGTTTATCTTAAAAAAATATGTAGACATATAAATAACGTCGGTTGTTGTTAAATTAGAACTACATGTGTTAAATATTTTTCTTTGCGCGTGATTCCATCGCGTAAAATAACAGCTAGCTTATCGACGACGGCAGGATTTCACTTCCTGGTTTGGCTCAGGAGACATGAACGTCATCCGGTGAATAAGAAGAATCGATTTTCATTCCCATTCAAATCTAAAGATAAATACGCAGCGTAACAATAAACAATAGTTATACAAGCGCTTTATTAAAAAATAATTCATTTTATCGCGCTTTTATTTTAAGCTCAGTGGGCTTTTAGCGTTGTGAAAATCACGTGGTTCATCTGTTACGTTTACGTCAGCGTCACGCTCCACGTTGGATCAACTGAGCATGCGTACTAGGAGCTGTTAAAAACGTCAATGTTTTTTTAATATTATTGAACTACTGTATTGAACATACAGAACAAAAGAACACAAATAGAACAACAAATGACAATCTCAAATTACAATGATACATATTGGTAGTTTTCAGTCCCGTGATTTTCATTTATAATTCAAAATTAAGTACGTAAAAGGTGAAAATACCTGTTTTTGTTGATAACAGTGATGTACAGATACTGTATGATGTTGTGCTGGATGCAGTAATATCACATATTTTCTAACTGAAGATGTATTATCTTGTAAAACTAAAGGAGAGGCGAATATTCAGCTCTGACACATTCTTTTATTTAAAATCAGCTCATTTCAAACGTTTCCTGATAGAAAGTGAAATTTAGATTTCTTTTCACATAACAATATTTTGTAAAAACTCAGTCATTTACTCAAGCATTATAACCATAAGGCTGAGATAAAAATCAGAATGTTGATTTTTATTTCTTAACGTTTTATTATTACCGGTACTATTATTTTTGCCCAGGCAGTAAAAACAGGTCACCACTTTTTGGTTTTGACCCAACAGGTGAGAATCACTGTTCTTAACTGTGAGAGCAATTAAACCAAAGTATGTTATGCTGAGTAGAACAGTACATTTCTTTTGTAAATCAAAGACTAAGATGATTGTGGGACAAAAACGAATTTACATTTCCTCTAATACAGTACAGGTTCCCGCACTGCATTTCTATACTTTTCTTAATAGACTTGAACACTATGGTTTTTTATAACTGTAGGTACTGTGCAGCTCAGAAAAAGAAAATGCCTGTGGACTGCTCATACAACAATAAAATATTTTATATTTTTATATTAATGTAATAGGTATAAAGTAAAAGGTTAATAAGAACTTTGACTAAACCCATAGAAAACAGCTGCGTCTGAGTAGAATTTCCTTACAGTAATTTATGGTGAATGTCTCAAACGAGTACAAACACAATAAAAAACTTCACTAGTAGATTTTACGTAAAACTAACACACATGACTAAAGTTATCTCAACATATGCTGATCTTTTTTTAAACCATTTTCCCTGAGTTAAAATGAGTTTGATCATGGTTTATGGATGGTTATGTTCCATGATCCGGTGGTGCCACTGCTGAGGGTGGGAGCGATGATCACACTGCCCCCCTGAGCCAACACTGCAGCAGATGTTGGAGGCGTCACAGCAGAGGTACTGCTGCTGGAGGATGCAGGAGTTCCTTTTTCTGTAGATGCGAAGATAATTAATAAAAATAAAAAAAGACAGATTTATAGTTACAGGCAAGTCTAAAAGACTCACCTCCACGTATGTTCTCTATCTTATCCGCCAAGGCATTGAGGCACTGTTTCCTTAGGATCTCAACAGTGACTTTCACTGCCAAGTCTTCATTGTAGCTCTCTATCATCTTTGTCACAGTACTTGCTCGGCTTGCATTCTCTACACGAGACTTGGGAATTGGTTGGCAATCCTCAAGGACATTCTGGGTCAGGTACCACTTAAATGTTTCAAAGTCGTCTTTCGTCACATCCTCCAGAGTGTTGAAGAGCAGCTCTGAAACCAGCATGTCTGTTCACTGATAAGAGAGAGAGAAAAAAGAAAATATTTAAGGTTTCCTTTAACAGCATTTACAGGATACTTCAAACCACTTTTGTGACAAATTGAAACGAGAAAATTGCTACCACTTTGAATTATGCGCAAAAGTCCTTTTTATTAATTAATTTGATTAAACCACTAAAATGAAAATGAGCAAATATGAACAAATCTCAAAATGCTCAAACATAACACATTAATGGAATTGCTCCTCCTTGAATCGCCACCTTATCGTGGTGGAGAAGTCTGTGTGCTTGAATGATCCTATGAGCTATTCGGTCAGGGGCAATTGTAAATGCCCCTGCTAGGGTCTCCCAAGGCAAATTGGTCATAAGTGATGGACCAGACAAAGGGTGATTCCAAAGACTCAAATGGACAACAAATAGCAAGGAGCTCAGTGTCTCAGTGGCCATGCCTTTGCAATATCATGTGGATATCGGGGAAACGCCACTGGATTGGCAGATGGGGTGGTGGTTCCCCTCTTCAAAATGGGGGACCGGAGGGTGTGCTCCAATTATAGAGGCATCACTCTCCTTAGCCTCCCTGCTAAGATCTAATCAGGGGTACTATAGAGAAGCTAGTTCGGTCATTGGTCGAACCTCAGACCCAGGAGGAACAGTGTTGGTTCCGTGGCCGTGGAACACTGGATCAGCTATTTACCCTCACTAGGGTCCTCAAAGAGCACTAGGAGTTTGCCTATCTGGTCTACATGTGTGTTGTGGACTTGCAGAAGGCATTCGACGTGTTCCTCTGGGTACAATGTTGGTGATGCTCTGTGAGTATGGGATTGGGGACCTGTTGCTACGGGCTGTTCGGTCCCTATACAAGTGGAGTGAGAGTTTGATTTGCATTGCTGGCTGTAAGTTGGACCTCTTCAGGGTGGGAGTTGTTCTCCATCGAGGCTGTCATTTGTCACATATTTTGTTCATAACTTTTATGGACAGAATTTCTTGGTGCAGCCTGGGGCAGAGGGAGTCCAGTCCTGTAGCCTCAGTTTTCCATCTCTGCTGTTTGAAGTGGTGTATGGTCCTGCTGGCGTCATCATGCCGTGATCTCCAGCTCTCACTGGAGTGGTTTGCAGCCGAGTGTGAAGCAGCTGGGATGAGAATCAGCACCTCCAAATCTGAGGTCATGGTCCTCAGTCAAAAATGGGTGATTGCGCTCTTCAGGTCGAGAGTGAGGTTCTACCTCAAGTGGAGGAGTTCAAGTATCTCAGGGTTTTGTTCACGAGTGAGGGAAGAATGGAGCGTGAGATTGGCAGATGGATTGGTGCAGTGCCTGCTGTACTGCGGACACTGTGCCGGTCCATTGTGGTGAAGACGGAACTATAAGGCAAAGCTTTCTGTTTACTGGTCAGTCTACTTTCCTACCCTCACCTATGGTCACAAACTTTGCGTCGAGCCTGAAGGAATGAGATCACAGGTGGTTTATTCGGGCATCTGGTACAGATGGGCATCTACTTGTATGTGCTTTGGGTATGTCCGACTGGGAGGAGACCCCATGGAAGACCCAGGACACGCTGGACAGACTATCTCTTGGGAACACTTTGGGGTCCCCACAGAAGAGAGGTGGCTGTGGAAAGAGATGTCTGGACCTCCCTGCTCAATTGCTGATGCCCTCATGACCCGACTTCAGAACAAGCAGAAGAAAATGGATGGATGGATGAATAACACATTCATTGTATTTCAAGAAACAATTATGAATAAAAGATTTTATAAAGTCACAGGTTTTCTACTTGAGGTTTGGCTGCAGGTGACCGCAAGTCATCTGTTTACAGGTATTTAGTTTATTTGTTTGTTTTTTTAAATATATTTTGGCTGCTCCCTTCTTCAGGGGTTGCCACAGCAAGCTAAGTCACATGAAGACTTGGCAATAAAAAAAAAATAAAAAAAATAATGCCAGATGCCCTTACTGACACAATCACAGACCACAAGTTACCACAGCCCTCTGTGTGGAGCAGAGCTACTATCTGGGGTGCCCAGGGGAGCAGATGGTGGGGTTTGTAGGGTCAGTTAAAAGGTTTATTGTTGATTCTGACTAGTTATTCCATTACAAATATAAGGGCCTTGCTCAAGGGCCCAGAGTGGGGCAAATGAGAGTGGAGGCAGGTGTGGGTGCTTCACCTATCCCACCCACATTTTGATGTTTGTACCAGAAGTCAAACCAGCGATCTTCCGATCACAGGCCCACCTTCTCAAACCTCTGTGCCTCCCACTCCCTGTATATTTATAGGAGACAAAAATAATTTAATAAATGAATAATAAATGAATAATAATAATTTTTACAATTTAATAATAATAATAATAATAATAATACATTCATTTAATAAATGAATTTAGTTTAGTTTATTCATTCATTTTATAATAACAAAATACAAAACAATTTACATATATACAATAAGAAAAAGAAAAAAAAGAAAATATAAAATGAAAGGCAGCAGATGAAGAAAACAATCTTATTATATCTGCCCCTTATTCTCCAACAAACAATTCAAACAACCAATTTTTTAAATACCAAAACAAAATGAACAACTTATTTAACTTCCTTTATCTCATACAATTACTAATTAAATTCCATTTATATATACAGTATATATATATATA
>JBBPBX010056445.1:10912-22764 GCA_038048925.1 Garcialebias charrua
TATATAAACTACCACTTGCTACTTGTCCACTACTATCCCTACTTTGTGGGTTTTCACTTATTGTTGGGCTTCAGGATACAGATCCCCCGCGATAAATGAGGGACTACTGTATTTCTACTTCACCAACACATAAATTATTACTGTTAAAATGTGAATGTACACTGTTAGGGTTGAAACAAAAGCAAATGACCTGATGTATACAATAAAATTTACATTGATAGGGCTTGAAACTCCAGACTGACAGAGGGTTAACATTTTGTACTCTTGGGTCTTTATTCTGATTTTTTGATTCAGACAATATCTTCCATTGAAACAACAGCTCAGTGAAACGTTGGCGTCTCACAGTTTTCATGTTCGAGTTGTGGACAAATATTCCTGTTTGAGATTGCATGTTTTACCCACGTATAAAAGAAATGTGCATTTGAATGAAAAGAAGTATAGGTGCATGTTCTTTCATTTGCAAACATCATTGCAATGGTGGGACCAACTCTGTGGCATTCTGGTAGTACAGCTCAGACCTTCAGTCCCTTGTGGTCAACAGTCCTGTTGTAGCTGACTGACCAGGTGTCAGAGCAGATTATTTGTTCTGAATGAGGTGAATTGATTTGCTGGTTTCTCAACAAAATTGATCAGTTTTTCTCAACAAGTCGTCAGGGTGAAGGAGAACCCTCTTACGTCGACTGAAACATGATTGGATCTATGAAAACCGGATTTTACTGTTTGGAGTTGGTGGAAATCTGAATTGTCAACACATTATGTGGAGAATGTGCCGAGCTTGGCAGCACGCAGAACTATGTGCGAACTATATGTGGTGCTATATCAAAGCTGAGCAGGCTGATCCTTATCAGGACTGTGGAATTTTCTGGAGTGTCCACGAGCAGTTGGAAGGAATACATTTTGGAGAAGCTGTAAGCTCGACTTGGCGTAAGTAATCAAATTCGGGTGTTTGGAGTTGCCATGAGAGAATGTACTAGCGAGAATGTTAAGACAAACACAGAAAGTTACGATTTCAATCTGACCCAAAACAATGTTAATAGCTGAACCTGGACCTGGCCTTGGAAGGCGTACTATCTAAATTTCTTCTTGGGTGTTATGGAAACAAAGACGCTCTATCCCCTTCTCTACACCCCTCCCTACCCCAAGGTTGTGGACCTGTGACAGAGCTCATTCGAGCTGGATGTTAAACAAACACCTCTTATCAGGACTATGGCTAGTGGGGTGGGGGTTCTGCACTGTACTGTGCTACAACCTTTCCTCAAACTCAATGCATCCACTTGCCTCCCTCGTCTCCCCTTGCGCAGCAACCTAGGAGAGGTGAAGGTGCCAAGGGCTGCGTTGCTCACTTGGCAGCCGTGCTGGGACCACCTACCCATTCCACAACATATGTATTATGTCTATTTATGTTGCTTTGCTGGGGTAGATTTTTTTGGATGCCTCAAACTGTGAGGACACGGTGTGAGATCTTTTTTTATACCTCCCTCCTTATGTTTTCTTTCCCTTTTCTTATCTAAGCAACAAGGGCAGCACACCTTAGAAGCTGCAGCCCTCTGTACACTTCTGTCCATTTTTAGGATGGCTGTACAGAAAGTCATTTTGTTGTACTTCACTGTGACAGGATATGGTAAATGGTAAATGGAGCTTACTTATATAGCGCTTTCCAGCCCCCTATGAGGGGCCCCAAAGCGCTTCACAGTACCAGCCATCCACCCATTCATACACACATTCATACACCGGTAGCGGTAGACTGTCATGCAAGGCACCAGCCAGTCCTACCGGGAGCAACTCGGGGTTAAGTGTCTTGCCCAGAGACATAACGAGGTATGCAGTGACCGGGGATCAAACCTGGGACTTTCCGGTCCTGAGCCGGCTGCCCTGCCTCTACACCATCTTGGCCCCTTTATAACAAAAGCATTCTGATTCTGATCATCAGGTACTGTAGACCTCTGGTTTCCTTTCCCTGAATATATGCCAAGTTACCAGATAACAGGAAAACAAAATAGAGCTGTTTCCCCTCATCCTAACTTCTTTGAAGTTTCCACCACATCAGCAAAATCTGAACAATACGAACACAAGACTGTTTGTTGGAAAACCCCTTCCCACTTGCCATGTTGTCGACTTCTCGTTAATTTTATAGCTCGGCCTTATATTTCCCAGCCTATGGGTTTTGCCCTTCCTTTATTTGCTGACATCATACATTCCATTTTGTGATTATCACCTCCTGAAGCAGACGCTTCCTGTGGTGAGTGTGTGCGACTGATATGAACCGTGTAATTATGACACACTTCGTCACGCAGGCAGTCTCAAGAAACAAATCCATATGATGCAATTTGCTTTTTAAAGTTTCTTTCCTGTCCACTTGTGTTGGAAAAAATGAAGCAAGTGTTGCTTTTATTTTTCCTGTCATTTAAAAAAGTTTGCATTGATTTCACTGTGGAAACAATTTAAAGAAAATTTACAGGAAAGGCGGTTAGAGTGTATTTTTGCCTTAAGGAAGGAGCCTTAGGATAGCTGGCTTAAGATTAGTACATACTTTCTGCTTTTGCTCATTCTTAGGATAGCTTACAGCATATTTATTAGGTTGGAAACAAGTCAAAATTTACAATGGCAGAAAAAAAAAAAGATTTACCAAAATAATAAACTATTCGGATTGGGTGATAATGTTTTTATTAGCTCATTAGAGGACATGAATACGGCACTACACTCATGTTTCATGACAAAGTCCAGATTGTTAGGAACTAATCTTGAAGCCTTGGTTAGATTGAAAGAATTGGATCGATGTCAATTTTAGACATGCAAACATAAAACCAGGTGCCTAATTGATTTTAGAGTCAAGTGAGTGGATTATTTGTCAAAAATGGACTTGGATAGCTTCTGTTGCATTGATCTGATGGGCAGTGGTGGAGAAAGTACTCAAACACTGTACTTATGTAAAAGTACAAATAAACAGACAAAAATGTACTCTGGTAAAAGTAAAAGTACCATATTAATGTTTTACTTAAGTAAAAGTAAATAAGTACTTGCTTTTAAAAATACTTAAAGTATTAAAGTAAAAGTACTTGCTAAATGTAATACCTAATGCAATGGTCTACATATCACATGTGCGTACTGTATGTACATTATCTGTAATTACATAAATAGTGCTGAGTCATTAATGCTGCAGATAATACATGTTTTTATTATGTTTACTCTGTGACACAGTTCACACTTGGACTTGTGATTCTGTGCGTCATAATTTCAGGGATGACATACAGATTTAAATGAAGCTTATTTATATAGCGCTTTCTAGCCCCCTGTGAGGAGCCCCAAAGCGCTTTACAATACCAACCATCCACCCATTCATACACGCATTCATACACCGGTAGCGGCAGACTGCCATGCAAGGCGCCTTTCCAGNCTGACTGACCAGGTGTCAGAGCAGATTATTTGTTCTGAATGAGGTGAATTGATTTGCTGGTTTCTCAACAAAATTGATCAGTTTTTCTCAACAAGTCGTCAGGGTGAAGGAGAACCCTCTTACGTCGACTGAAACATGATTGGATCTATGAAAACCGGATTTTACTGTTTGGAGTTGGTGGAAATCTGAATTGTCAACACATTATGTGGAGAATGTGCCGAGCTTGGCAGCACGCAGAACTATGTGCGAACTATATGTGGTGCTATATCAAAGCTGAGCAGGCTGATCCTTATCAGGACTGTGGAATTTTCTGGAGTGTCCACGAGCAGTTGGAAGGAATACATTTTGGAGAAGCTGTAAGCTCGACTTGGCGTAAGTAATCAAATTCGGGTGTTTGGAGTTGCCATGAGAGAATGTACTAGCGAGAATGTTAAGACAAACACAGAAAGTTACGATTTCAATCTGACCCAAAACAATGTTAATAGCTGAACCTGGACCTGGCCTTGGAAGGCGTACTATCTAAATTTCTTCTTGGGTGTTATGGAAACAAAGACGCTCTATCCCCTTCTCTACACCCCTCCCTACCCCAAGGTTGTGGACCTGTGACAGAGCTCATTCGAGCTGGATGGAAACAAAGACGCTCTATCCCCTTCTCTACACCCCTCCCTACCCCAAGGTTGTGGACCTGTGACAGAGCTCATTCGAGCTGGATGTTAAACAAACACCTCTTATCAGGACTATGGCTAGTGGGGTGGGGGTTCTGCACTGTACTGTGCTACAACCTTTCCTCAAACTCAATGCATCCACTTGCCTCCCTCGTCTCCCCTTGCGCAGCAACCTAGGAGAGGTGAAGGTGCCAAGGGCTGCGTTGCTCACTTGGCAGCCGTGCTGGGACCACCTACCCATTCCACAACATATGTATTATGTCTATTTATGTTGCTTTGCTGGGGTAGATTTTTTTGGATGCCTCAAACTGTGAGGACACGGTGTGAGATCTTTTTTTATACCTCCCTCCTTATGTTTTCTTTCCCTTTTCTTATCTAAGCAACAAGGGCAGCACACCTTAGAAGCTGCAGCCCTCTGTACACTTCTGTCCATTTTTAGGATGGCTGTACAGAAAGTCATTTTGTTGTACTTCACTGTGACAGGATATGGTAAATGGTAAATGGAGCTTACTTATATAGCGCTTTCCAGCCCCCTATGAGGGGCCCCAAAGCGCTTCACAGTACCAGCCATCCACCCATTCATACACACATTCATACACCGGTAGCGGTAGACTGTCATGCAAGGCACCAGCCAGTCCTACCGGGAGCAACTCGGGGTTAAGTGTCTTGCCCAGAGACATAACGAGGTATGCAGTGACCGGGGATCAAACCTGGGACTTTCCGGTCCTGAGCCGGCTGCCCTGCCTCTACACCATCTTGGCCCCTTTATAACAAAAGCATTCTGATTCTGATCATCAGGTACTGTAGACCTCTGGTTTCCTTTCCCTGAATATATGCCAAGTTACCAGATAACAGGAAAACAAAATAGAGCTGTTTCCCCTCATCCTAACTTCTTTGAAGTTTCCACCACATCAGCAAAATCTGAACAATACGAACACAAGACTGTTTGTTGGAAAACCCCTTCCCACTTGCCATGTTGTCGACTTCTCGTTAATTTTATAGCTCGGCCTTATATTTCCCAGCCTATGGGTTTTGCCCTTCCTTTATTTGCTGACATCATACATTCCATTTTGTGATTATCACCTCCTGAAGCAGACGCTTCCTGTGGTGAGTGTGTGCGACTGATATGAACCGTGTAATTATGACACACTTCGTCACGCAGGCAGTCTCAAGAAACAAATCCATATGATGCAATTTGCTTTTTAAAGTTTCTTTCCTGTCCACTTGTGTTGGAAAAAATGAAGCAAGTGTTGCTTGTGTTGCATTGATTTCACTGTGGAAACAATTTAAAGAAAATTTACAGGAAAGGCGGTTAGAGTGTATTTTTGCCTTAAGGAAGGAGCCTTAGGATAGCTGGCTTAAGATTAGTACATACTTTCTGCTTTTGCTCATTCTTAGGATAGCTTACAGCATATTTATTAGGTTGGAAACAAGTCAAAATTTACAATGGCAGAAAAAAAAAAAGATTTACCAAAATAATAAACTATTCGGATTGGGTGATAATGTTTTTATTAGCTCATTAGAGGACATGAATACGGCACTACACTCATGTTTCATGACAAAGTCCAGATTGTTAGGAACTAATCTTGAAGCCTTGGTTAGATTGAAAGAATTGGATCGATGTCAATTTTAGACATGCAAACATAAAACCAGGTGCCTAATTGATTTTAGAGTCAAGTGAGTGGATTATTTGTCAAAAATGGACTTGGATAGCTTCTGTTGCATTGATCTGATGGGCAGTGGTGGAGAAAGTACTCAAACACTGTACAGCAAACCCCCAACCTACGACCCCATCGACCTGCGAACCACGGGACCTACGAACGTATCATATTTAATAAAAATATGAAATTACTGTATTAAAAAAAAAAAAATAAAAAAAAATTTTTTATTATTTTTTTGTGTTTAAATGTTCTTAATTTCATGTGTACATCACTTTGTTGCAGCTGTGGTTGTTTTAAAGGCTTTATAAATAATAATTATGATAAAAAATGATCATTTCTGATCATTTTTGTCATGATTGCGCAATAATTGTGCAACTTCCGGTCATAACAGGAAGAAGGTCGGTCATAACAGGAAGAAGGTCGCCAGTCACCGGAGGCCAGCCATCTTAGGGTTAGTCACGGCTACAGGCAGCAAGGTTTGGAAGACTTGTTGATCAGGATTGCCTCATATGGATTAATTACTATCTGGAATCGCTCTGTGAGCTCTGTGGACGTCTCAGGCGGAGAAGCAGCTGCAGATTGATGGCCGATTGGGCCGCACCGCCGCTCCAACACCAGCTCATGGCCTGGCTAGCAGAAGCTAACACAGGCCTCGAGAGCTAACACAGGCCTCGAGCAGCTCCCGTGGTTTGCTCGTCGCGCTGCTCGGCCTGATAACAACAACGCATGGCAACCTAAGATGTCGGCTATGACCATCTCAAAGTAAGAAAATATATTTTTATTTATTCTGTAAATGTGAATAGCAATGTTTAACATTACAGTACACTACTGTACATGCTTAAATGTGTGCGCGCGCTCCGTTAGCATGATAAATAAAGGTTGAATGAATGAATGAATGAATGAATTTTTTTTTTTTAAATAATTTTCACCCCCTACCTACGAACGGATCGAGCTGCGAACGGTTCTTAGGTCCCAAACTCGTTCGTAGGTCGGGGGTTACCTGTACTTATGTAAAAGTACAAATAAACAGACAAAAATGTACTCTGGTAAAAGTAAAAGTACCATATTAATGTTTTACTTAAGTAAAAGTAAATAAGTACTTGCTTTTAAAAATACTTAAAGTATTAAAGTAAAAGTACTTGCTAAATGTAATACCTAATGCAATGGTCTACATATCATTCATTCAACCTTTATTTAGTCAGGTAAATCTTTTGAACCTCATGGGCTCATTTACGAAAGCGACCTGCTAAAATATCACATGTGCGTACTGTATGTACATTATCTGTAATTACAGAAATAGTGCTGAGTCATTTTAATGAACAATGCTGCAGATAATACATGTTTTTATTATGTTTACTCTGTGACACAGTTCACACTTGGACTTGTGATTCTGTGCGTCATAATTTCAGGGATGACATACAGATTTAAATGAAGCTTATTTATATAGCGCTTTCTAGCCCCCTGTGAGGAGCCCCAAAGCGCTTTACAATACCAACCATCCACCCATTCATACACGCATTCATACACCGGTAGCGGCAGACTGCCATGCAAGGCGCCTTTCCAGTCCTACCGGGAGCAACTTGGGGTTAAGTGTCTTGCCCAGGGACACAACGACACATGGTGTGGGGAACCGGGATTCGAACCTCCAACCTTCCGATCGGGGGACGACCGCCATTACCACTACGCCACGGCCGCCCTATTTAAATGTCATTAAGCAAATAAGAATAACAAGGAATGATTATACCTTTGTAAGTTTTTATTTAACATAAAGAAAAAAACAATGTGTAATTTTAACTGCAGTAAACACATTGAAGTAAAAGTTGTCTGCCTGAAAAAAGGAGCATTAGACCTAACAAAGGAACAGGCTCTGATCATTTCAACTCCAGTTTGTCATCAACTCCAGTTAAAATATTGTCTAGTCAACCTTGTAATGGGTCAATAGTGAACAATATTTTAACTTCCTGACACAATTTTCAAAACTTGGACCCAAGTGTCAAGCCATTTGGAAACATCTCTTGTCTCCTAACATCCCATGAACTGACACATTTTAATATTGCAGAAAGAATTTCTTGTTCAAGTTCAGAATACCGGTAAGTTGGTTTTCAAAGTTTTTTGAGTCCAGTCTGGCTCTTTTGGGAGAGAAAATCTGTCCTGCTGTACTGAACAGTCTTTCAATAGTCTTTCAATAGTTTTTCAATACTATTTCAATAGTCTTTCAACAATATTTCAATAGTCTTTCAATAATCTTATAAAGCCGTGGGTGGTGTGTATCTTCTGGCTGAATCTCTGTGGTGAAATCCATTTTGGGTGTGTTATGCCCCTTTTCCACTTGGTGGCCCGGGTCGGATGTGACGTCATATTTGCGTGCCAAGCGCGCGTTGGACAGCATTTCCACCTCACAGATGCGCGGCGCCGCACCAAGATTCCGGACTCATCTCAGAGCAGGTCCGAGGCCGGCTGGCCCCGAACCGTGGGGAGGAGGCTGGACTGAGTTTGAGGAAGTGGCTGCCGCGAGGGAACAAACACCGAAGGACTTTACAAGATTAACACGGTAAAAACAATTATTTGTATTTAAAATTACAGCAAACATGTGTCTTAAGCCGAACTATTCCTTAATAATTTCACGTTGTTGTCAAAACGGCAGGATTTAAAAAAGTAGTTTCGCCACGTGCACGCGCGCGCCCGCGCGCGCACGTGAGCCGTCTTTATTTCTATAATGTAGCTAAATAAACGCTTTAAAAAATATATTTCATATCTGACGTTATATCAAGAGGGTGCTTGAGCTTAACAGTTCCTTAATAATTTCACGTTGTGGTCAAATCAGCTGGATTTAACAAAGTAGGTCGACACGTGCACATCACATGCACGCGCGGGTGGGGTCGATCGGCGTTCTTTCTTTTAAATGTAGCTAAATAAAAGCTTAAAACATATATTTCATAGCTGGCTTTATACCACGAGGGTTCCTCAGGTTAACAAGTCCTTAATGTCACGTTGTGGTCAAATCTGCTGGATTTAAATTGATTTGTTTTGACTAATTCCAAACCTGTTACATGTGCTACGAAAATAAATTATTAAAAAATCGAATTTTAATTCAAATAACTCCAACAGCTTACAGTATGCACATAAACATGTAGTGATTACACTCTGTTGGTTTGAAAAATATCTGTTTTGTGGTTTCTGAGATATAAGATATAATGTGTTAAATACTAGTAGAAAAAAAACAAGCCAGGTCGACACACTTATGTCTATAAAAAATCGAATTTTAATTCAAATAACTTCAACAGCTTACAGTGTGTATATAAACATGTAGTGATTACACTGTGTTGGTTTGAAAAATATCTGCTTTGTGGTTTCTGATATATTTGATATATGTATATATATCTTATAAAATATATCTACATATAAAACTGTTTCTAGACTGAATTACCGGTAACCATGTTTTTCTTTTTTTACAGTTAAGACGAAGAAGTCAACACCAGAATTTATCAACTTTTGTCTTCTGGAGGAAGCACATGAGACAACAAGAAAAAAATCATTTAGGTGTATGCAGTATTTATTTTTGTGCTTTTTTCACTTCTTAGTTTTCATAATAAACTTTTTTTTCTTAAGTGGTCTCATTGAACAATAATTTCCTAAACATATTTTACAATGTTAAGTGTGTACAGTATAGTGTTTGTTTAAAAACATACTGGAAGTTAAGAATATTTTCCATTTGCATTTGACCTTTAAAGAATCATAAGAAAAAAGATTATTAGATTTGAACAGCCATCCATCCATCCTTCCTGATGTCGTGTCATGGGTAGTGCAGCAGCTTTTCCAAGGATGCACAGACGTCAAATACGTCAACATCAACCCATCCATCCATCCATCCTTCCTGATGTCGGGTCGTGGTGCAGCAGCTTTTCCAAGGATGCACAGACGTCGCATCAACCCCGATGAAGCTGTTCTTGGATGCCTAAACGAGTTTCCTGATCAACAAACATTTAATTATTAATACTTTGTTTTTACGTTTAAAGAAACATGCTTTTAATGTTTAACGGACAGTTTAAACCAAATTATCCATTTGCATTTGACTTTGAATTATCCCTGACAAAATATTACCGTTTAAATTTAATGAAATACAAACATTTAATATTACAGGGCCAATTCAAACCTAATTAATTCCTAATCTGTACCTTACTGTAAAAATAGTTTAACTGATTACAGGGCAGTGCGATTGATGTGTTAAGCAATGTTAACAGGATCCTTGTGCATATATGAGAATAATCTTTATTATAAAGAAACAAAATGGAAAACACATGGGTTTAAAACAAGCTGAAAAGTCTATAAAGTAATATTAGAGCATTAAATAGCTCAAGGGACATTACCGCCAACAGGTGGTGAGACAAGGTCTTGCAGGGTGTTCTTCTTCTAACGTTTAGTGGTGGCTAGTAAATAGCTTGAGGTAACACTACCGCCACCACGTGGTAGGACGAGTGAGATTCTACACCCCGCCCACAGAAGGGCTGCAGTAAGTGAATGGAAACAAACCTACATGTGAGCCGAGCCGAACTGAACCAGACCGGACCAGACTGAGCCGCTCTGGGCCGAGCAAGTGGAAAAGGGGCATTAGTGGTGCTGTGGGTGCTCCCAGCTCATGACATACATACGTCATTGGTCCAGCTCTTCTTGAAGATGGGTCTAACATTACCTGTCCACTTTGCACTGATGCAATGGACCAACTCTCTCAACATCAGTTACTTTCAAACTAACGACAAATCAAAAAACTGCAACGTGAATGTAACTTGTAACTCAACGCATTATAGAAATGTAGTGTAGTAAAAAGTACCAATACTTCATGTAAAATGTAGTGGAGTAAAAGTAAAAGTACCCACATTTGATTCTACTTAAGTAAAGAGTCAGAGTCAGAGTCAGAGAGTCAGAGTCAAGGCTGAGTTAAGCCCGAGATACACTGAAGCGTCCTCCGTATACGCGCGTATACGCGCATATTTTGTGCGTATGTTTTTGCTGCTATACTTCAGCTCACGTTCTCCTTGTTGTAATATGAGCAGCTGAGCACGGAGGGACTCAACTGAGCTCGCTGATTGGTCACTTGCTGACACGCCTACTGAATTGATTGACAGCCTTTAAGTCAGCTGAAAGTGAAACCTAGTCAGCTGAAAGTGAAACCTAGAGAACTCATCATGAGCAGCTCGCTGGACTTCTGCGGTGTTCTGATGCGGTGTTTCTACTATATATGTTATAAAAAGTTCTCTCAGAAATAAAAATAATAACAGGGAGCGCTTTTCCTGCAGCACACAGCCCACCAGGGATATTTAAAACATCGCGCACCAAGGTAGGACCTGAATTCATTCATTTCAATCATCGAGTGAACGGAGGAAGAAGCGGTTACTTGACTTTAGGCAAAAAAACAAAAGAAAAGGCCCGATCAGCGATAAAGAAGGGGAATTTATTTCATTTGTGTAACATACAAAACAGTCCGGCGCCGGGAAGTTTATGGTCAGACACCGCGTATCGCGCACGCGGATCGCGTATGCGTAGTAAAAAAAAACCTTTGCGCGTACATGCCCTGAGGGGCTACGCGGGGCTACGCTTTTGCCTTGGCGTACGTACGCTGCGTATAGGCGTACCGTGAGGACGCGCGAGTGTATCTCGGCCTTTAGACTCGTGCTTTGGTCCACAAGCTGGAGCGCGCCGCGCGTGCACGAAGCCGTGCGGCGAAATGCGTTTACAGTGTCGCCTCTGTGTTTATGGTTGACGCACGGCGGCGCATGGCAAAGTGCTGTTCTTTTACGGACCAGCAGGAGGCAGTACCCTCTAAAACCTGTGCATATGTTGCAAGAAAGGTGTAGAAGAAGAAATCTACCATAGAAGAAGAACTGTTTGAAATCACACAACAAAAACAAATAGCTTTCCGCTCGCGTGCTGAACTGTTGTCTTTATTTGCGGTTTTAATGCATGGAGTCAGCGGAGGAGAAAGCGATCACGTGACTTTTGGCGAAAAAACAAAAGAAAAGTCCGACTCCAGATCAGGAACGAAGGAGAATTTAATACATTTTGTGTCACAAAACATTCCTCCATGCGTCGCGACTCCGTCTCCACGACCACAGCGGCGCAAACAGCTGCAGGCTC
>JBBPBX010056446.1:0-22763 GCA_038048925.1 Garcialebias charrua
GGAGGAAGTTCTGACAGACAGGTCGGGACATGTTCCTACGCCGTCTGGCTTCGTGGGGTGGGTGGTGGTGTATGACTCTTTGTCATAGCCGCGAAGAGCTGCCTATGTCTCTGTGCTTTCTACTTTGTGTACAACCAATGTACTATCTCCCTCCGTGTGTTCTTTTACAAGTTTTGACTATTTTTATAAGTTTTATTGGAACAGTGGTGAAGATGGGTGTATTTCGAACAGCCGCAGCTCCTCAGAAGATAAGTTGAAGCAAAATTAGAGCCGTGAAGGTCATCTGCTTATCTGCACAAACACACCCTCAAAGAACAGATTAACCACACAATACTTGGTGCAAACCTCTGCCAGACCAGAGTTCCGACTAGGCCCTATGCACATAACTGGTTCTCTGAGGCAGTGCAAGAAAAAAAAAAAGAAGTAATTTTTTGTCATGCAATCATATGAGCGAGAAATCATTTCTGCACTTTTGATGTTTGTTTTTTTAATCAGCCTTTAGTTTATTCTGCTGAAGTTAAAAGGAGTTTAAAGATCAAGTCCAGACATTTTGAAAGAGTCTGCAGCTTCATTTCACTTGAAGAAAACATAAATTTGATTGTGGTGCATTACTGAAACATCAAACAACCTGAGTGAGAAGATCCCTGCATGGAAATGGAGCAATGTCCCATCATGCCAATTATTAGCTCACAAATATATAACTTTGTGCACGAAGCATGCAAAGCACGAGATTCCGGTTAATTGCCATTTGTTGGAATCTCCAAATCTGCAAAGTATTCTTCCCTCAAAAAACAGTAAAAACATTCATTAATGCCTGCAAAATAATACCTTTTAGACTAAATTGAATTTTGTCTCAACGGCAGAAAGAAAAGCACTACAACGTAGAGAGAGTGATGAATTAGCATGTTGGGAGGCTGAGTTTTGCATAATTAGTTCTGTGTATCCAATTCTGTGGTTGTCACTTTCAGAGTCAGATCCTTTTATTTTCCTTGATGAAGCACTCTGCTGCCCTCACCTTATCTATCAGACTCTCCACGTGTTCGCTCATATCTGTGGAGGAATAATCAGCAGGGAAGTTTATGTTTATGTTTATGTTTATTAAATTTGTTCATTTTTTTTTACAAAAGAAACAATACAAGACAATCCCATAAATGATCATGTACAAAATATAAAAAAATGAAAGGTAAGAAGAATAAATCTTATTATATCTGCCCCTTTTTTCCAACAATCAGATTAAACAATAATAATCTTCAACCAACAGTACAAAATGACTAACTCTTTCTAATTTTCTAACTAATACAATACACATTACGCTATTTCATATATATATTTTAACACATTCGTTTTGATCATTTTCTTAAATGTAAACATTGACTTGGCATTTTTAACTACATTCTCCAAGCCATTCCATAATCTAATTCCCTGGATTGAGGTAGAACGTCCCTTCAAACTAGTTCTGAATTGTGGTTTTACAAACATCTCTGTCCCCTTAAGATTATAACAACTTTGTCTTTTAACAAAATGCATTTGGATATTTAAAGGTAATGCATTATTTTGAGCCCTATACATAACTGATAAAATATTATAGTCTACCAAATCATGGAACTTCAATAACTTCAGTTGATAAAATAATGTACTTGATGGATGACGGTAATGTTTTCTAGTGATAATTCTTACAGCTCTTTTCTGTAATACAAAAATAGGCTTTGTGATTGTTTTACACGCATTCCCCCAAACATCAATACAATAGATTAAGTGTGGAACAATGATTGTGTTATACAACAAATACAGAGCTTTATCATTCAATAGGTCTCTGACTTTGTACAGTACTGCAATCGATTTAGCTATTTTTATTCTTACAGAATTTATGTGTTGTTTCCATGTCAGTTTGTCATCAATGATAACACCCAAAAACTTCACCTCACTCACTCTACAAATCTCAACACCCTCAATTTTGAGTGGAACATCAACAGTTTTCTTTTTATTACTGAATATCATGTAATTAGTTTTTTCTAGATTTAATGATAATTTATTTATTTTAAACCAAGTTTGTATCTTGACAAATTCTGTCTTTATCAATTCCAACATTTGTTCTATATCTTCACCTAAACAGAAAAATGTGGTATCATCAGCAAAAAGTACACATTTAAGGAGTCCTGACACATTTACCAAGTCATTCACATATAAAATAAATAGCTTTGGTCCAAGTACAGAGCCTTGGGGAACTCCACATGTGATATTACAGAGGTCAGATCTTACATCATTTATTTGTACAAATTGTTTCCTATCTTTCAAGTAGCTAGATACCCACTGTAATGCTGGTCCTCTAATACCATATTTGTTCAGTTTTTCAAGGAGAATGGTGTGATCAATAGTATCGAATGCTTTTTTTAAATCAACAAAAATACTGATACAATATTGTTTTTGATCGACAGCAGTAGTTATTTGTTCCATTAATTCCATGAGAGCCATTGATGTAGAGTTTTTTGCTCTAAACCCATACTGACTGTTGCTTAGAATATTTTGTTTATCTATAAATTGATCTAGTCTGTTTACAAATAGTTTTTCAAGAATTTTTGAAAACTGTGGTAACAAGGATATAGGTCTATAATTGTTGAACACACATTTATCACCATTTTTAAAAAGAGGAACTACCTTAGCTACTTTCATATTATCTGGAAATATTCCTGTTGAAAATGATAAATTACATATGTATGTAAACGGCTCAATAACATGGCTCATTATGTCCTTTACAAACATCATATCCATGTCCACCCAGTCTTTTGATCTCTTGTCTGTAAGATTTTTTACTACATTCATTATTTCCTCTTTGTTAGTTCCATTTAGAAAAATACTATTTGCACAACCTGTAATTGAATGGATCACATTATTATCTACTTTTGGTATTTTAGCTGCAAGGCTTGATCCAACATTCACAAAATATTGATTAAATCCATTTACAATTTCATTTTCATCATGAATTTCATCGTTGTCTTTTACAAAATATTTTGAAATACCAGTTTTTGCTTTATGATTCTTCAGGACACTATTCATTACTCGCCATGTTGCTTTCATATCACCATTACTTTTATCTAATAATTTACTATAATATTCTTTCTTATGTTTCCTTATAATCCCTACTAATTTATTTTTATACTTTTTATATTTTTCTTCAGCGCTCTGACTTCGCAATTTCAAGAAACATGAATACAAATAATTCTTTTTTTACAAGCATTTCTCAACCCTTTTGTCATCCATGGTTGATCAACCGTATTTCTCTTTGTGTAATTTGTTTGCACACAATTCTTTTCATACAGAGCTTCCAAGATATTCATAAACTCATCATATGCTCTGTTCGCATCATCAACATACACTTCATTCCAGTCTTGTTTATCTAGATCCTCTTTTAATTTTTCCCAAACTTTTTTGACGTGTTTATGATCTTTTTCTTCGTTGTAACTGCTTTTGTGATGCTTTGATCATTTTTATAGATCAATATAAGTTCTGTACAAGTTCTCAGAGCAAATCTCATGAAGGCCATGACAGGGTCAAAGGTCAACTGGAGGGAAACTGGAGATTTGGTTTGGTATATGCAACATCAACACAAGGTCAACAATGCAATGCGGTGTGGTCTTGTTAGCATCTTAGCAGGTCCGGGCAGCAGCTTGATGGTAAGGAACTCAGCAGCTGCCCTCACAGACAGCAGTCCAGAACCGGGTCCGGCAAACAGAGAACATCCAAGTAGGGGTGGGTGATATGGCTCAAATATTATACTGTGATATTTCTGAGCATTCTGGCGATAACGATAAATTTAGTGATATAACAAAACAAAAAAACAGAAATCAAAGTTATTTATTTGACAAAATTTACTTAACATGTTGCTTTGCAGTATTACAAAGTATATAAAATTTTTAAGAACAACAAGGGGTAATTTTACTGAAATTACCTTATTTAGTAAAGTATTCAGTCTCCAAGTATAAATAATAGAATTTAAAAAAATGATCCTTCTATTATTTAGATTGAAAAAGTCTGCACAAAATATAGATCAACCAAATCCACCACAAAAACTGAAGTGCAGGTGCAGTTTCCCAAAACAACTACCTGTAAATAAAATGAAGCTTAAGATCTTTTGAGCATTAATGTAACATACAGGAAAATATATGTTGCCTTTAAATGAGCTAGAACTTCCAGAACTTGTAACAAGGTGATCAGCTGACCCTGAAGCGTGTGGTGTTTCAGCTTCATCTATTCATGCAGGAATGATTCCTTTGTCTGATTGATCTGTCTCTGATCACCTGCCTCTTGGTCCGTGGACCGACTGTGGAACTCAAGAGACAGTTGAACTGCGCGTGTTTGTACCGACAGTTTAGAGTGGGGGAGACGCAGCCTGCACTGGCAGCTCAGAGAGGGGTGGGGGGAGGGGGAGACAGTTGAGATGTCTGTACCTGCAGTTTAGAGCTGGATGGAGAGAAGCTGAGATGCGCGGTTTGTTTTTAGCATTGTGCGTAACTAATTAGCGTTGCACCAGTACAGACAGGTGGGGGCAGTTTGGTTTGGTCGTTCGAAGCGCTTGGTTGTTAAGGGGGCGTATTACGTCATGAAATTAGCATATCATGCTATCTTTTTTTGCCTGGGCAAGCTTTTTTTTACTGGTATTATCGTGAACGATATGAAATGGCCCAGCCCTACATCCAAGGTTTCCCCGCAGAACCAAGCGGGTCCATAGAGTTCGGTCCATGCAGGCAGATGGAGGATCTTGTTAGCAGCGTTAGCAGTGTTAGCAGACCCTGCTAGCAGCTTGATGATAACATAATGGGTTAACATAATTGGTTACACATCTACTGAAAATAAGAGGTGCTTAAAAGTTTTATAACCTCAACCCTATTCACGTTCATTCACATCAAAGTTTCAGATAAAATATCTAAAAGTAAGTGTTGAACATAAGAACATTGAGCTGAGATGCGAGTTGAACATGTTCTAGTCAGAAGTTGGACAACCAGTGGGATTTTATTACAAACTTCTCGGATTATTGTGAAAATTTAGAAATGTTATGGTGTATTCCGGACACCCCCAGCAATGTGTTCAGTAATACAACTCAAATTTCATTTCATTGGCAAATTAATTGCCGAGGTCTTGACATTTGTTTCCCCTCAATGAAAAAAAAAAAGAAATATCTGTCCAGAGTAGAATGTAAAATGTTAATCAAACTCTAAAAAGGCCACATTGGGTCAGTAAAGCTAACATTAACAACTAGAACAGAACATTCTGAGCATGGAGATGCAATTTTCTTTGATAAAAGTTTTAACTAAGGATTGTAACTAGAGTCAGGACAGAGCTACTAAACATAGAATAACAGTTTTATACACAAAGCAACAATGGCCCCAGCTGCATTAATAAACTGAAATTAAGCTTTGCGTTTAGTGTTTGTCTGTTCTAAAAGTATCTCTCTCTCTCACACACACACACACACACACACACACGCACACACGCACACACGCACACACGCACACATAAACATTATTTAAGGATCACAGATGCAAATGAAGCATTTGTGTTGCTGAATATCTTGGACCTTCAATTCAACCTTTATTTATACAGGTTAGTCTCATTGAGCCTCAAGGAGTCATTCACAAGTTATTTACTAATCAACCTTAAAGTTGAAGCCCCATTAAAGCCATTGGGGCTAAGATGGGGTAGAGGTAGGGCAGCCGACCTAGGACCAGAAAGTCGCGAGTCGACTCCCAGTCATGCCCACATGTCGGGGTGTCTCTGAGCAAGACACCCGATCCCTAACTGCTCCCCGGGCACTTGCATAGCTGTCCACTGCTCCCCCTGGGTGTATCTGACATGTAATGGATTAAATGCAGAGAACTAATTTTGCTATTGTATGGAAACATACAATGATATAATCTCAGACTTCCCTTCCCCATCCAACCCATTTACTCATCAACCTTAAAATGTAAGTCTCACTGGAAACCTGGCCTGTACAACAGGATCAATATAGCATTTTCTAGTATTAATATTAAAATCACTATCAATACCATAAATAGTTTTATAAATACAAGGGATTAATATATTGATGGTGTACATTATTTACTTTACTAAATTGTTTATCATAATATAAATATGTAATAATATAGGAAAATGGTCAGTTTACTGACTTACCTATATTTTAGATGAAAGGTTTGAGCAGATTTTATCTACACACATCTATCATCAATATTCACGAGTTCACTCTTTTCCAGATTAAATTGCTTTAAAGTGACTAGACAAATGTAATTTCACGAGAGATGTCAACTTATGTTGATCCACCAAAAGATAGACCTTTTATTGAGACAATCATAAAAGTACATTAAACATTTGTATCGATATTAGCTCTGATTTAATAACTACTGTATACAAGAATTCAAATTAAACAAACAGACAAGTTAGGTTTAACCTTCCTGTTGGCACATTTACTTAAAAGTTTACTGGCTTAGGAAAAATAAGAATAAGGAGTAGGAAATAGAAATGAAAGATAAGTTTAACAGAAGTTAATTATTTTGAAATGTGCAAGGTGACACTTTCCCGAACAGGTCCAGCTGGACTTCTCACACGTTCAGCATACAATCAACGCCTCTTTACCTGGTGAAGATACGTCTCTGGAGATAAGAGCAACAAAGTTTTGTGGACACTAACGGACTGTGTTGTCCAGTTGACTTCCGCGCGTGTATGGCTGATTAAGACGAGCAGAAGTGCACTTTTCCCGGCAGGAACAGGGCCAGCTCCTGACTGCTTCAAAATAAAACTTTCAGAAAACAAATTCTTTCAGAAAGGAGTGAGTGAGTTACCGCAAGGCTCTGCTGTAACTCTGCTGAGAAACGTAGGTCTAATTGACCTTTCGCAAAACCCCGCCCCCAACCGGCCATTGTCCAATCACACGTCACTAGCATCTCCGGCTATGTAAGCTAGGTCCGACATTCTACAAGATGGTGAAGCGATGCGCCTATGGATTGTGTAAATCAGACAGCAGGTATCCCAAGAGTTTGTCTGGTGGAGTCTTGTTTTTTCCCTTCCCAAAGCCGAAAACACAACTGGAACGGTGTCAACAATGGATAAAACAGTGTGGAAGGCCTCACTCCCAGCTTAATGTCTCGAAGATAAACAAGCATTCGTATGTATGCTGCTCTAGAAGTAATAATTATAATTTCAAGAAAGGTTATTATTAATATTCATTGTTGTGTATTATTTTGGATATAATTTTTAGAAGATTACCCTCTTACGTTTAGTAAGCTCATTAGCATTAGCTAACTTTAGCGAATGTTTACATTAGTTCACTGTCGGGTCTCGATGCTGTGAACCCTATACGATATCATGTTTAGTCAGTTTCACTACATAAACTTGACTAGCTAATTAACATTTTCTCTTTTAACAAGCATCTTGAATCGTTTTTTTTTATATCTGTCATTTAGCACAGAGCCCCCCTCCCCTTGTCTTACCTCCCTCGGGGGTTCGGTCCGCTCTGTAGCATGTTAGCTGCTCCAGCTGGACAGCATGGTCCAGAACGTTGTTGTTGAGCCACGTTTCCGTGAATACAAACACACAGCAGTCTCTCACAGTCTTTTGTGTCGTTCGTAGCAGGCGTATATAATCCAATTTGTTGTCCAAGGAGCGCACGTTAGCCAGAACCATGGATGGGATAGCCGGCCTGTGTGGGCTAGCTGCTAGCCTAGCTCTGATACCTCCGCGTTTACCCCGCTTCTGTTTTCTGTCACGCCGCTTGTGGCGTTTCCATGGCGGGCGCGGTGAAGCGTCACGCCGCTTGTGGTACTTCCACGGCGGGCGCGATGAAGGGAAGGTCGGGGCTGGCTTCCGGAGCAGCTCGCAGTCACGAAGCTGATGTAACTCCGCGCTAACACTCACCGGCTACAGAAAGCTTGACGGGCGTAGCAACAGTAACTAAGGGGGCGGGGCTTCTGCGAAAGGTCAATTGACAAATTGACCACCACGTTTCACCAGATTCCAGAGAAAACCAGTTGTTAGTTTAGTTCTCCCCAACGCACTAACGAGTCTACAGGAAGTACGACTTTATATGGAGGGCGGAGTCTGCCCACTTCCTGAATGGTTATTGGCTGTTTTAACAAAATAAATGAATGAGTTTCAGCTCCCACAGTCGGAAGATCTCTGAAGGACACTTACATATTGTTTAGGCCAGTGGCCAGATGGAGCTGGTTCGTAAAGAGAATATTATGGCTACTTCACGGACAAGACAAAGCAGAGAAGGAAGTTAAAAGTTTACCCTGAACTGTGCCATAATATTAAAGCATGCTTGATCTGCAGAAATAAACCAGCATGAGAGCAACTCATGTTAATAACAGATCATCATTATATGACAAAAATATACTGTTGATCAATTCTGAATTAACACAAATTAAATGGAAGTCTTTCTGATTGATTTGTGTTTCTTAATCCAAAATAAATGTAACAAAAATAGTGTCCACTTGTCTCCTTGAGGACTCAAGAAAGGTGTAACACTCAGAGTTTCAGAGAGATGTGAAGAGGCCCACATCCAGTAACGGACATGAGAGTGCTGTCCCACTACAAATACACAAACAATTTCCAAATAGTACTCTTCAAATTCATAGTCATTGAATAATTAAATGTTCAATATTGCACATAAATACAAACATTTGATCCATTAAATAGTGTTTGACCATTTATATTTAAAGGCTATAAGACAACAAACAATTAAGATTTGCGTTAGCTTGCTATTGCTAGCATTAGCATGCTACAAACAACAATACAACCTCTCACCAGTAGCAGTTTATCACAGTAAAGAGATACATCTAAAAGCTGAAAAGCACCAGTAAGTATTTGACAGTCCAAATACAAAATCAATTATTTAAAACGGTTTAATTCCCACCTGCAGCAGCTCTGAACTCAATCACACACCTGCTCCCCCAAATGAGGGGAGGAGCCATGTTTTTTTTCTACAAAACCCAAATCCCGCAACATCTCGCAACATTTTACCCTTAGTCCCAAAACAGTGGGCAAGGTGATAAATACAAGCACTAAAATTGACTGGGTTACAATGCTGCTGATGGAGACCAACTGGTGTCTGAAAACTGGAGGAAAGTTGACAAAATCTGTGAACTTTCAAAGTCAAAGTCAAAGTCTTAGGGTGTGTTCCAACTATAGGGGTATCACACTCTTAAGCCTCCCTAGTAAGGTCTATTCAGGGGTTCTGGAGAGGAGGGTCCGTAGGATAGTTGAACCTCGGATTCAGGAGGAGCAGTGTGGTTTTCGTGCTGGTCGTGGAACACTGGACCAGCTCTACACCCTCAGCAGGTCCTGGAGGGCGCGTGGGAGTTTGCCCAACCAGTTTACATGTGCTTTGTGGACTTGGAAAAGGCATTCGACCGCGTCCCTCGGGGGGTTCTGTGGGGGGTACTCCGGGAGTATGGGGTACCAGGCCCATTGATATGGGCTGTTAGGTCCCTGTACGACCGGTGTCAGAGCTTGGTCCGCATTGCCGGCAGTAAGTCAGGCTCGTTTCCAGTGAGAGTTGGACTCCGCCAAGGTTGCCCTTTGTCACCGATTCTGTTCATAACTTTTATGGACAGAATTTCTAGGCGCAACCAAGGTGTTGAGAGGATCCGTTTTGGTGGCCTTAGAATCGCTTCTCTGTTTTTTGCAGATGATGTGGTCCTATTGGCTTCATCAGTTCGTGATTTACAACTTTCGCTGGAGCGGTTTGCAGCCGAGTGTGATGCGGCCGGGATGAGGATCAGTTCCTCCAAATCCGAGGCCATGGTCTTGAGCCGGAAAAGGGTAGCATGCCCTCTCCGGGTCGGGGATGAGGTCCTGCCCCAAGTGGAGGAGTTTAAGTATCTCGGGTCTTGTTCACGAATGAGGGAAAACTGGAGCGTGAGATCGATAGGCGGATAGGTGCAGCATCCGCAGTGAAGCGGGCGCTGTACCGGTCTGTCGTGGTGAAGAGAGAGCTGAGTCGAAAGGCAAAGCTCTCAATTTACCGATCGATCTACGTTCCCACCCTCATCTATGGTCATGAGCTTTGGGTTGTGACCGAAAGAACGAGATCTCGGATACAAGCGGCTGAAATGAGTTTTCTCCGCAGGGTGTCTGGACTCTCCCTTAGAGATAGGGTGAGAAGCTCAGTCATCCGGGAGGGACTCGGAGTAGAGCCGCTGCTTCTCCACATCGAGAGGAGCCAGTTGAGGTGGCTCGGGCATCTGGTTAGGATGCCTCCTGGACGCCTCCCTGGGGAGGTGTTCCGGGCATGTCCCACCGGGAGGAGGCCCAGAGGAAGACCCAGGACACGCTGGAGGGACTATGTTTCTCGGCTGGCCTGGGAACGCCTTGGGATTCCCCCAGAGGAGCTGCTCCAAGTGGCTGGGGAGAGGGAAGTCTGGGCCTCCCTACTTAGGCTGCTACCCCCGCGACCCGACCCCGGATAAGCGGACGAAAATGGATGGATGGATGGATGGGCATCCTTAAATAAGGCTAGTCAGAGAATACTGTATATGTATCAGCAGTAGTGTAGATATAAAAGTAGTGTAAATGTAAACAGTAGTAATAAATGTAAACAGTAGTAATAAATGTAAACAGTATTAATAAATGTAAATAGTGAATGTAAACAGTAGTATGACTACTGTATAGGCAGTAATGTAATACAAACATTAGTGCAAATATGAGAAGTAGTGCAAACTGAATGAGCACATGAACGAGAGTTTAGTGATTGACCCGTTTGATGACACAGAGTCCAGTGTTAAAATCTTTGTGTTGTGTGGTAATGTGTGAGAAAGTTTTTTGTGTTAAGGCAGTTCAAATGGGAGAGGAGGCAGAGCAGGCAGAGTGTTTAGCATCCTGACTGCCTGATGAACAGAGCTGTCTCTCAGTCTGCTGGTTCGAGCCTGGAGACTCCTCAGTCTCCTCCCTGATGGCAGCAGTCTGAAGCAGCTGTGTAGTGGGTGTGTGGGATCACCTGCCATGCAGAGGGCTTTCCGAGTGAGGCGGTTGCTGTGTAAGTCCTGCAGTGAGGGGAAGGAGGTGCCGACGATCTTCTCAGCTGCTCTCACGATGCGCTGGAGGCTCTTGCGGCAGGATGCAGTACATGCACCAAACCACACAGTGATGCAGCTGGTCAGGACACTTTCTATGGCACCTCTGTAGAAGGTGCACATGATGGGGGTTGAAGCTCCAGCCCTTTTCAGCTTGCGGAGAAAGTAGAGGCGCTGGTGAGCCTTCTTGACCAGTGATGCAGTGTTCCTGCTCCAGGACAGGTCCTCTGAGACGTGCACTCCCAGGAACTTGGTGCTGTCCACTCTCTCCACTGTGGTGCTGTTGATGGTCAGAGGGGCATGTTGGGCATCCCTCTTCCTGAAGTCCACAACAATCTCCTTTGTCTTCTCCACATTGAGAGTGAGATTGTTCAGCTGCATTCTCACTAAATCTGCACTCACAGCATGCCTGTTGTACCTTTAGTATTTGCCTTGGGTACATATTCTTGCAGCATTTGTGCAACAAACCCCTCAATTTTTGGGAAACTGAGACTTTGCAGACAACGGTTATTTATGACAAAAAAAACAACACTGGGTGTTGTTCGCTAGCAGAACAGGATATAGTGACGCAACAAATGCAGATAAGTTTTTATACAGTAGCAAATAAATGATCAAACAACCAGAAATACAGAAAACAGCTCCAAGTTACAGAAACTGAATTAGGGAAGTGTAACAAGTTTAAGTCAGGTCCTCTGGAATGATTCTTCTTTGTTGAAACGTTTAGTCTTTTATCCAAAAGACCTCTTCAGTCTGAGAAACGTTTCAACAAAGAAGAATCTGTCCAGAGGACCTGACTTAACCTTATTACATTTTTCTACCTGGATTATTGATCATGAATCAGGACATTTTAAATTAAGGAAGGTTTGAGATGCCCACAACAACTTAAAGACCGTGTAAAGTGAATTTCAATATTTTCTTCAATAAACATTATAAATGTCATAATTGTAATCTTGTAAATGAGTAAAAAGTCTCAAAATTGTAGCTCAATTAATTTTGGAGTTATAGATCAAACTTTGTTTAAAGATATGTCTGCTTCAGGATTTTTTAGGCGTGGTTTAAATGTGACCGTGTTTCGTCACGCGGTCTAAAGCCCCACCCCCTGCAGCTCCAGCCGTATAAATTTGTTCTTCGCATCGGTGGAGCCATTCACTCGCGAATCGCAGATAGCATCAGATAGCAATAGCATAGATATTTTGTTCATTGTTAGCTAGCTAATCAATTATGCCTCGTTCCTGCATCTTCCCTGGATGTCGCAATGGTCAGGGCACCCGCTTGGTGACTTTATTTTATTTATTTTATTTACTTGATCTCTGCTGCTGACGTACCGGGCCGGTCCGGACCGGGCGGGCAGCAGAAAGTTTCACCTCAGACAATTTAGCTTTTTTCCCGCACACTTCCCCTCCAGAGTCCCAGCGACATGCCACGGACAGGCCTCCCTGGTTGTCCCGGGTCGGTCCGCGCTCAGCCGAGTCTCCGCACAGCTTGACCGGGGCAGGCGAGCAGCCACTGACAAACAGAGCGGACCTCACGTCCCCCGCGCACAGCTGCTGTTATGTATCTGTGTGATTTCACATTGTGTGCTCACATTCTAAGAAAATAAAAAGTTTGACGAATATTTTGCTGACAATTGCTTTTCACTGACCTCTTTGGTTTCCTATATTTTTATCTGGAGGTTCAAATGAGTAGGGCTGGAGAACTCCTGGCTGCCAGCCTTCGCGAACATCTTCAGGGGGCAGGACACGGGGGCAGTACTGTGCTGAAACCACGCCCACGCGCTGACACGCCCCCAGCGTTTCAGACCAGGGCACAATTATGTTTTTTCATTATATTTGAGACTTAATTTTATAAGGAAAACAATGTTTTTAATCAGTCAGATTTATATGGGTGATTAATAACACATATTTATGCCGTGTGACAAACTCAAAACACACATTTAATTTCACTTTACACGGTCTTTAAGAGAAACTTTGGCTTGCAGTTTTTTTTTCTTTAGACCTATTAAAATTTCAAGTGAAATGAGGGCAAGGCTCTGAAACAGAAGCAAACACTGAGAACGCTTGCAAATGTATTGAGACATTATGAAACTCCCTTGAAAATGCTTTTAATTCATCACCAGCAGACACAGCCCAGTCAGATACTAACCTTAACAGCAGAATAAACTACGGTATAAAGTTCCTTGATTTGGCAGTACTATGTGTTGGGTTTGCTCTCAGCTACATCAACTTTTAGCTAATATCTCTAAAAATGGCTGATTTATAGTAGTTTTCATTTTTGGCTCAGGTGTCCATCTTATGGTGAATCCAGACCGAACGCGTTTTCAACTGCAGGAGCGTCCGGTTTACATGCAAAGTCAATGGGGGACGCGCCTCCAGGCGTCTCTTGGTGTCGGGCGTCACGTCACGTGCGTGTTAAGCGTGCTGGAAAGCGTTTTTCATGCACGTGAACCCGCGTCAGCCTCCAAACCACGCATTCTGAAGATTTCGCCGTTCAAACTCGTGAACGCGTGTCCAACCAATCAGGGAGAGTCGGGTGGAGGAGAAAGGGGGAGTCCGCTATGTGACGCGGAAACGAGGGGACGGGGGTATTGCGCAACTATGTGACGTATTGTTTGTGGGACACAGAAAAAACCCGCGAAGTTGTGTAATATGGAAGAGAAACTCATTGTAGCTGTGTGTTCGCGACAAGTCCTTCACGACCAGTCAAGTCTGCTCCACAGAGACAGAAATAAAAAGCTCCTTGCCTGGCGGAGTGCAGTGAGGACTCGGTATACCGGTAAGCTCCTCCCACACACCCCGCAGCAGTTTCACGTTCAGGTCTGGACACCAAGTGCGTCCACTTGCGTGCGTGACGAGCTTTTTGGAAGTTGTAACGCTGTTCGGTCTGGATGCACCATTAGCGGCTGCTTAGGGCCCCGGGGCCACTAGGGGGCCCCTAACTGCAACAGGTTTTTTTTTGTTGTAAAGATTTCCATGTGATTCTATTTAATATTTTAAGTTTAGCTTTTGCAAATTGTTACATATATTTACATAATTTTAAGAACTAATTATTCAACTTTAAATGTCTTTGTTTAAACCATTTTACGTGATTTCATTGTTCATTTACATTATTTAAGTATTTCCTTGATATTTTTTATTTTCTTTTGTCTGTTTTTGTGCAATTTAATTAATTTTTATGCATCCAAGTATTTTATCTGTTGTTTGTTGTTGATCTTGCACTCTAAATTATTTTGAACATCACTGTTGTAGTTCTTTGGAACCAAAGTTAATAAACCAGATGACATTTTTGGAGTAAAATACATTGTATACTGGTGAGTTTTTTTTCCTTTAGTTACTTTTCGTACCAAAATACACATAAGATAATGTAACCAGGGCTGTCAGAGTTGCAATGGGTTTGTTAGGTCAGTGAATGATCTGATCATCTGACTGTTGATTGCAGTAATCCACATTATTAGCAAAAATAGAGGGCCCCAAACCAAATGTCACTTAGGGCCCCATGGAGGCTTGGGACGGCCCTGAATAGCTGAGTTATAGTATTTTCCATCTTTTAGGTAAGGTGGCCATTTTGGATTTTTTTATTTGCATTAGAATGTATAACAACTCGCTCTCAGCTATAACCATACCAAATTTCTGCTCAATATCTCAAAGAATGACCGAGTTAAAGTCAATTTTGTGTTTTCTGAGTAAGCTGTGGCAGCCATCTTGAACCAAAATGGCCAAAGGTTAATCAGCGTTTTGTTCAGACCTTTACCCTAGGTCATGTGACCTTACTGTTGCAGTTAGTGGCTGTGAAGCATTCTGTCAGTGTTTTTCAATGAGAAAAATGTTGTCTTTGTTTACAAGTACTGTCACCATGGTAACTCGAAACGGCAATAAAAGTAATAGCACCATAACGGCATCGAGACGGTCATTTTGACACAACTTTTGTGAGGGGACACGTTGCGTTTCGGTCCACATTAAAGTCGAAGGAAGAGAAAGACACTTTTCAGGTAGACCTTCAGACAGCCCACAGTTAAAAGTTTTTTTATCTACAACCATTTAACTTGTGTTTTTCAGCAGCTTAAAGAGCCTGTTATGTTTTGGATCAACAACATCAGTTTGTGTGGAACGATTTAACATCTTCAATTTCAGTTAAAAGAAAAAGAAAAGAAAAAACAGTTGAAATAAAACAAGCAAAGACGAAAACACAAAGCTAACGGCACAATCTGTTTCCAGCTGACGATAAAAACACAGTTTTTGTGGACATTTTAAAAACACTGGAAAGTTTTCCTCTCATTTCTTTATGTCTAAAAGTTTGCTTTTCATAATAAACATGTTATTTTTAACCCATGAGTCTTTGTGTCACCGTCTGGCTGAACTACATTCCTTCTCTTAGTGATCGACTGCTTGTCCTCATCATTAGCCTCCGCAATTCTTGTTAGCATTTCTTTCTCTGCAGCAAGCTTCTGCTTGTTTAAAGCTACCCGAAAGGCTTGAACTGAGTCATTCGGCTGTGGCGGGGAGTGGGTGGGGGGTGGGGCAGGGAGTGTGGCCCCTCGCTTCACCGACAGAAGGCAAGCGATCACGCTGGACGAGGACTAAGTGGAACTTGAAACAGTCAGCGTCCTCAACCTTGTGCCCTCGTGAAAGTCTTCGGCTCGCCAGCCTGCTGCTCAGCGAGGACCCCCGATGCTACTTGTGCGAAGACATGCCACATGCCAGAGAAACCCTTCAGCTAAGACCGTGAACATATGGTCCAGGCCCAGAAATGCTGCAACACCAGGGACGGAGCAAATATCAAAAGAAGAAGAAAATGGACGTTTGCTCTTTGTCTGCAGCAAACAGTAAAATATCTGAGTTTTCAGGGTGTATTTTGTTGAAAATGCACTTTTCGCATGCTGCTGTGGAAATGACGGCGTCTCACAGAAAGTGTGTGTTTGTGTGAGCTTCCCTGTGGCTTTGTGTTGTCAGAGATGTGTGTTTGCCTCAGCTGGGAGGGAGGTGACACACAGACATGAGTCGTTCCGTTCCCTCACGACAGTCGGAATTTAAAATTCACGTCGGACACCAGCTGAAACAAAGAACTCCTTTCAAACGCTTCTCAAAAAAAGGCTCCAAACATTTGTTTTTTCAGACAACAGTAAAGGCCTCTTTTCTATTTTTTTTTTAATGCATTACAGATCTGATATGAATAAAAACATCACGCTGATTTTCTTACAAACATTTATAATATGTATTCAGCTGATATGGAAGGACAGACTGCAGTTACAACATGTTCGGATGGGGTCTCCTCGGTGTGCGCGCCCCATTTCCATCCCCTCTTGTTTTACAATTATAGAATCATCAATGTCACATTGGACTCACATTAGATTCAGCAATTAACCAAGTGTGCAGAAAACATCATGAGCGTAAACAAATGTCCCCTCTACCCAAAGACCAAGTCAAAATGTCATTCCCAATTCTGAATATTGCTTTAACTCATCGCATGCTAATCAGTCCTAATTACTTTGTGGAGAAAATATGGCTCGGCTCCTCTTTTTGCAGCTTAAGAGTTCAATTGTGAAGAGGTGGCACCTTTGATGTTTGGACAAACAGCACAAAGCTGCAGAGAGAGAACATATATTACCGTAAAAACCGCCGTATAACACGCTCCTGTGTATAACACGCTTTGTCCAATTATTGTCAATAAATTGGAAAAATCCATAAATAACACGCTTCGGCGTATAACACGCATCTATTATGCGTCACCGCTACGTGACGCGTCAGCGCCTCATTTGCCCTGCTGAAAATGGCGGCCACAGAAGCGAGCCAGCACGACAAGATAACACGGTAAAAACAATTATTTCTTTGCTAAGAAAAAATATATTTCTTAGGTGACTTTATAGCACAATGGTTCCTGAGCTTAACCGTTCCTTAATCAATTCACGAAATGGTCAAATCTGCTGAATTTTAAAAAGTAGTTCGCCATTTGCATGCGCGCGGGTAGGACAGCTTTATGTCTTTAAATTTAGCTAAATAAACGCTTAATAATATATATTTCTTAGCTGACTTTATACCACAAGGGCTCCTGAGCTTAACCGTTCCGTAATCAATTCACAAAATGGTCAAATCGGCTGAACTTAAATTGTTTCGGTTTGACGTCTTCCAAATGGTCGCGTGCGCTACTATAAAATAAATTGTAAAAAATTGAATTTTATCTCAAATGTCTTCTAAAGGTCAACAGTTTGTACATTAAACCCCATATAATTACACTCTGAAAGCCTAAAAATATCTGTCGAGTGGTTTAAAGTGTATCTCACCCCACCGTCTACAGTAGGTATCTGTTCACGTTAGCTAAATGCTAACAACAGCTAAAAGAACGATTTTTTTAGCTCTAAATATCTTCTGCAGCTAACAGTGTGTAAATGACCACCAAATAATTACGCTCTGTAAGTTTCAAGAAAATCTGCGGTGTGGTTTATGAGTTATCTTGCTAAAAAAACAGCTAACAACACAGCTATTAGCAGCTACATCCAGAGCAGGAGGCCGGGCAGCGACAGAGTCACGCCAAAATTACACTACATGCGTTCCGGCTCCGCCCCGCTCCGGTCCGACCTCCGCAGCAAATACGCACCCATTATAATCAATGACAAAATTTGCACTGGCTCCGCACGGCGGCAGCGGGCGGCAGCGGGCGGCAGCGAGCGGTAGTGAGCTGCGCCGAGCGGACGGCAGTCCGTCAAAATTAGAATTTTTTCTATTTCTGCCGGACGCCGGAGATGTGCCGGAGTCAACTTTTGAAGATTACATCGCACCAACAGGAAAAGGAACGAGCACAACTTCCGTATTTACAAAATAAAATCACCACGGGCGGACTAATCCTAGCTCTATACGGATTTATTTGTACAAAAATGCTGTCAAACTATCATTTATGACTACGCCTACAAACGCAATACAATAAATAAATAAATAAATAAAGTATTTTATTCTGAAATGTAATACATCACTTCCTGTTGCTCAAACCATGTCCTGTCGCTCATTTACGAGAGAAGATCAAGGCAGCAGTCTCTACTGTTGTTCTCCTTCTTCCACCAAATGAATTGTTTTGTTCTGACTTACTTATTTATCACTTGATTTATCGCGCGATCTCGCAATTCCCGCGCATGCGTCTCAGAGCGGCGCATCCATGCGGACCTGAGCTGAGCGGAGGAAGTGTAAATTGGACTCGCTCAGCTGCGACCTGCGGAGCGGAGCCGCATGTAGTGTAATTTTGGCGTCAGTCCGACCAGAGGAGGCTTTTTTCGGACACATGAGCTAGAAACAGTCTGGAAGTGTCCCCCTAGCGGACAAAAGTGGAGCTGCACCATTTTTTGCCCAAAATGAAAAACGGCGATATCAGAGCCAAAAGTGGGTCTAAAAATATGGGAAAAAATCCATAAATAACATGCTTTGGCGTATAACACGCAGGACATTCAAATGAATAAAAAAACTGTGTGTTATATGCCGATTTTTACGGTAATTTCAGCTCTTAATACGAGCTGAATGGCCAGAAATAGCTGAATAGGACCCCACTGCAGCATGGGGCCTCTCAAGACCAAACTGGCTCGTAACTGTGGTAAATATGTGTTCTGTCAAATTCCAGCTGTGGCCTTAAAAACAAACACATCTCCCCCCCATCAGTTTTGACTTTTGGGTTGAAACTTTTAGCAGTTCAAAGTTTTTTGAAATTTGTGTAAAAATTGTTAACTTTTCCATTTGTTTTCAAGCATCAAGTCATGTGTCCTGATTAAGGTCTGGTCTTTGAACACCATGCTCTTTTTTTATTCTTGTCATAAAAGTGTATTGTAAGTTGTGCACGTTATTTTTGTTGCCTATCTTCGCCCAAATTGTACCTGCCACAGTTGGTTTTGTACCCAGCTGCCCCCCACATTTATGATGCAATCTACAGGAGTACTAGTAAAAATGAACATACCATAAGCAGATTCAAACAATTTTTTTTAATAATTATTATTAGTCATTGACATATTTTGTGAGACAAAATCAGTGGCGGCCGCCACTAGAGGGCGCTAGGGGCGCCGCTCCTCCTTGGAACTGCAGCTTTTCTTCTTCACCATTTGAAGATATATATATTTTTTTTTTTATAAAAGTGAAATAATAAAATAAAAATATTTCGAAATGCATGCATATATGTTTTTAGTTGTGTAGGATAAATATTTTATGAGTAATGATTGTTTTGTTTGTTTCAAAAAACGTTTTCTGATTGTGAGTGACGTACTTCCGGTTTCCCCGCTCGGCGCCGCCTGGGGGCTTTTCCCATGCTTTTCCATTGAATCTAATTATAACTATCCGCCGCTAGCGGCCGTAGTTTATGTCCCATCTGTACAAAACTTTTGGACTGTACAGGTCGCATTTTCCCCCGCCCTCGAGCCTGGACTGTCTCTTATGCCACGGATCGACAGCACTTCCGGTTCGAGCCAAGGAGGGGGGGAGCGGGGGATTCTCTCTGTTTACAGTCAGACCTGATCATCACACGGACAACTAGCGAGTAGCGACGTTGAAACAGCTGTAATTATTAATGGTGCCTTTCTACACAGGTAAGCAAGTAATAATTAGTGAGTTTAATAAATCGCTGAGCACACATGAGCAAAGTTTGAGCTGTTTTCATCTGTGTTCGGGACATGGTGGTGTGTGTGGGACGGTGGTTGTTGCAGTCAGTCACAGTAGCTAGTAGCTGTGCTCATGGTTGTGGTGTACTGTCTGCAACATTATAAAAGTTGCTACTTGCTAGTTATAAACCCGAATGTGTGAAGACGACTCCTGTCTGTCCATCTTCAGCTCATGAACTGTTTACTCCTCAGAGTGTCTGTCTGTGTTAGTTAACTTTTGTCTCGTTTCGTTTAGCAGCAGTTGCAAATTTTCTGATGAATAAATCTGAATGAATAAATAAACTTTAGTTTTAGTTTAGTTTAGTTAAACTTTAGTTTCATTATAAGTTGTGCTGTTGTTTCAAAGACACTAAACTTAAATAAATCAAGTAGCAGAAAGATTTAAGCATTAAATAGTTTGAATTTTTCATGTTATGAAACAGTGATTATATAATTATTTGAAAGGTTATTATTTTTATTCTGGAAAGGTTGAGCTCCATTCTCCCTGATGACCAGAAGAGCAAGCTCATTTCACAAGCATATGATGGTGCGAGTGTCATGAGAGGAGCCACAGGTGGTGTACAGAAGAAGATCCAAGATGTCTATGTAAATGCACACTATATATATATCACTGCTATGCTCACCAGCTTAATCTTATCATGCAGCAGGTGACTTCCCATATCTCAAAAGTGAATATTTTCTTCTCAGACCTGGCTGGATTCTCCGGCTTTTTTTCAAGATCGCCAAAGAGAACCAGTATTCTCGATGAAGTGGTGGCCCACAGAGTTCCAAGAGCAAGCACAGTGAGGTGGAACTTCCACAGCCGAGCTGTGAACACTGTTTTTGAACACAAAGAAAAACTGCTCCAGTGTTTTGAAACCATCAGGGACTCAGGACAGTTTGATCCTACCACTGTTAGAGAAGCTGGAGGCTTTGTGAGGCTGCTGGAGGATGATAGCTTCAGCTTTTTCCTGAAACTGTTCCATCTGGTCATGCCTCATGTGGACATTCTCTACAACCAACTCCAGAAGCGGACCATCGACTCAGTCTTTGTTCAGAGAATCATGCAGCAGTTCACAGACCACATTCAAAAAATCAGGTACCGGTAAATTGAAATTAATGTGTATGTTGTGCTGTTTAATATTACTGATACAGTATTTTGTTAATGTCTTATGATTGAACTACTTCACATTTCTTGTTATTTTACCTGGTGACTAAAATATGAACACTGTTCTCTTATGGTCCTGCAGAGACTCACTCCCTACTATTTGTGGCGAACACAGTGGCAGTGTATCCCAGATGGCTAAGAAACGCCGCACACTGGGCCCTGGTGAACGTCAGAGGATAGCTACAGAGGATAGCTACAGAGGTGAGCAGCTACAGAGGTGAGCAGCTAAATGCATGTCTTTTACCGTACAATGTTTTTCATCATATTAGTTCTGTATTTTGAAAAAGTGAGGAGCACTACATCTTTCTAATTACAATGTCAATTTGAATTGTTGCTATTAAATGTACACATATACTCATAAATTGTTAGATGTTAAATAATTAGAAAGCTGACTAGCCATTTCCCTATCCTCTTGAATACCAGGAAAAATAAATATTGTCCATGCCCAATATTTTATTATTCATATGGAAGAGAAAGGTGCCAAAACCCACCCTTTCATATTTAGCATAATTGAAAAGCACAAAATCAGTCAGAGAATCTTTATTGCCATATACGAAAACTCACCAAATTTGGCGGACTCGTCAGGACTGGTGAAAAATTACGTATTTTGGGGGCGTGGCAAAAATCGTCACAGAAACGGCTCAAGAGCGCCCCCTAGAAATTTTCAAAATACCCTCCGCATTGACCTTAGTTTGACGTAGAATCATGAAATTTGGTACACTTGTCCAACTCACCAAGATATACAGAAAACCCTCTGGCACCAATGTTGTACAATAAATGGGAAGGCGGCCATTTTGGAACGATGACCAAATTTTCACCCCTTTTTGGCCGTTTACAGCCTCTGCATTTGAACGAACTCCTCCTATGAATTTCGCTCGATTTGGTTCAAACTTGGCCAGTTTCTTCATAAGGCATGGGGGAACAAACGACATCAAAATTGTGCGTTTTCATGAATGCTGAAGGGGCGGGGCCAGACGTCAAAGTTGGACATCTCGCCATGAAAAACGAAACGCTTACAGCTCTTACACGAAAAGAGTCTAATACATCAAACCTTCAGTTATTGACCCACATCCGGTCCCCTGCAAAACTGTATGGTCAAATCATGACATCACTTAAGCCACGCCCCCTGACAACAGGAAGTGTAAAGTTTTACTTTGAAAGGTCCATATCGGACCCGTGTTACCTAATCAGCGTGACATTGTGTCCAGTGACTAAAGACATGTTGGTGTAACAAGCTTTCCAGCACTGTTCGTTTTGGGTGGAGCAAGTGGGCGTGGCGACATGGCGAAGTAAGACGTAACGCCATAACCATACGTTTGGATCTAAAATCCACAGATTTGATCCGAGAAGTACCAAAATCAGTATGATCGATCATTGCCCACCCCTTGAACAGGTGTTTATGCTAATTAGCAAATCGCTACAGAAACGGCTCAAGAGCGCCCCCTAGAAATATTCAAAATACCCTCTGCATTGACCTTAGTTTGACGTAGAATCATGAAATTTGGTACACTTGTCCAACTCACCAAGATGCACAGAAAACCCTCTGGCACCAATGTTGTACGATAAATGGTAAGGCGGCCATTTTGGAACGATGACCAAATTTTCACCCCTTTTTGGCCGTTTACAGCCTCTGCATTTGAACGAACTCCTCCTATGAATTTCGCTCGATTTGGTTCAAACTTGGCCAGTTTCTTCATAAGGCATGGGGGAACAAACGACATCAAAATTGTGCGTTTTCATGAATGCTGAAGGGGCGGGGCCAGACGTCAAAGTTGGACATCTCGCCATGAAAAACGAAACGCTTACAGCTCTTACACGAAAAGAGTCTAATACATCAAACCTTCAGTTATTGACCCACATCCGGTCCCCTGCAAAACTGTATGGTCAAATCATGACATCACTTAAGCCACGCCCCCTGACAACAGGAAGTGTAAAG
>JBBPBX010056447.1:0-22763 GCA_038048925.1 Garcialebias charrua
CCTCCAGGTCCTCCACTGAAAACGCCTTTTCAAGAAAAAAAAGTCACTTACTAATAACAAAGGCAGGGCAAAATTACAAACTGAGCCGTAAACTTCCAGGATGGAGAGTTCTCGTGTCCTGCAGTGTTTGATGTGCACTCTGTGGAGCAAATGTAATCTAACTTTCCTGAAATGGACAAAGATAAAAAATGTAATGAACGATTGTGGTTTGGGGTGTTTAAAGTAATGAGGATGTGCATATATATTAGTGCCGGCACTTGTCTGCTTTCCTAAAAACCAACAATTTATTGAAGAAATTCAATAAAAAAGAGCAGAAATCTCCAAAAGCAATGGGATTGTTATGTTAAGCTCATAGTGTTGGAAAATTAAGCAGCTTTATTATAATTATGCTCAAAGTTTCCATCTTACTGGTTTAAAAAATGAAGAGTTTTGACTTTCAGGTTTGGCTTTATTCAGTAGTGTTACAAGTCAGATTAGGTACATAAAACTAATTCTTTTTCCAACCATTTAATGATGAAACAAATTGAGATCAGAAATGCTTATTGTTTTTTTGTTTTTACCTCAGGGCAGAAAGTCAGAATGCTGGAGGTTCACAAATAGATGACTCTCATTTAGAAGGAAGAAAAATATTTAGTCAAAATAAAGACAAAAACAAAGGAGATTACTAATATGTGACGGGCCACGGGATAACCAGGAACAAGTCTCTCACACTCAAACTGGAGAAAATCAATAAAAGGGTAATCTAACCTCATTAGAGTCATCCTCTGACTGGGGACGATGTAGCGTGGCTCAATGTAGTCCATAAATATTCGGAATCCGACATCCTCACCAACAAAAAATAAAACTTCCACATAGCCGACATTTGAAATATTCATCTCCGCTGTGAAATCAAGGAACGTCATTGCGTTGCGCTGCTGCTGCAGGCAAAAACAGCGCCTTTTATATTGGCGAATTACAAAGTGAATGGCTGATGTCCGATATTAAAATTTAACGTTAATATTGGCCAATACTGATATCATACCGATAATATCGTGCATTTCTTTTTTTTTTCAAAACACATTTATTCCAATATATTATATTGTAATAAAGGTGTTTTACAATCGAAATAATAGTGTAAAGTTTTGTATAACTGCATTTGCATAAACTTCTATGAATTTTCTTGAATTGGATTATCTTTAGGACTGAAGCAATGTACTTTAGCCCTGCCTTACTGAGCTGATATTTTACATGTTCATTCTATTTTCCCCACTATTTCTTAAAATTGAGACAATTAATACAGCTTTTTACAACAGGTAAGAAATTACCTGTTAAGTTTTACGGAGAACTCCACTTTAAAACATCTGAATTATCCCTTTAAGCATCTTTTGTGGCTATATTTGACATCGGAAATACTTCTTATCATACTTTCATTTTTGTCTTTTTGGAAAAGAAAAAGAATAAGAGTCATTCACAAATAAAATCAGTTTTACAAAGATTACCAAATCTAAAATATCATTTCAATTATCATTTTAAATATCTATTTTAATGCCCAAAATAACTTTACTTCAAATGTTTCATAAACCAGATGTGCAATTAGAATTAGTCATTTTAAATATATAGATTTTTCACTCAACCTTTATTTAGACAGGTTAATCCCATTGAGCCTCGAGGACTCATTTAAAATAGAGACCTGGGGCCTCATGTATCAAAAACCTGCGTGGATTTCCTACTGAAAAGTGACGTACGGTGAAATCCAGAAAAGTGTCTACGCACAAAAAGATCCAGATTTATCAAACTGTGCGTACACCTGAATCCACGCACATTCCTTTTGTACATCACAATTGACGTGGAACTGAGCGCACGTGAGACACCTCCCCTGACACGCCTACATTTACATATGTTAAACAGATGCAAATTACTTCCTGCATGTGTGAAGGACATGTTTGTTTGATCCCTGCGCGATCAGAAATGATTTCTAGATTCGGGAAAATAATGAATTCAATATAATATGAGTGAGGACAAACATCCTAAGTAAGAATAGTAATAAAATGTGTTCATCATGCAAAGAACGAGTGATTGTCGGTATTTGTGTGCGCGCGCACCCTGCTGTGGTGCGCGAACCGGCTCATTCATTCATTCTGTGTGGAAATATTAACTTTGCGCACGAGTTTATTACCATTATTACTGTAAACACAGAGGAACTTACTTGGATGTTTGCTAGAACATAGATCTTTGTTTATGTAGATGATGTGAAGAAACGAGTCTGTGCGTCTTGGTGGAGACTTTTCATGACATGATGTTGGAGTCTCCAGACGCAGCGCGCGCCCCGCAGCCCTGTGCGCAGTCTGTCTGTGAAGCTTTTGCTCTCCTACAAGTTATATAAGGTGTACTTTCACGTGTCATTTTGGAGAAATCTACAATAAACGCAGATAATGAAACACCTCCAGCTGCCGTGTCGACACCGGTGAGGGTGCGCGCGCGCTCCAAGCGCGACCACTCAGCCTTTGGAATACATATGGATGAGACCATTCCATTGGACATGATCCGGCTTTGTGTGGACTGGACTGCACAGTCCCGATCGACCTGCAGCTCCCTCTGTGGAACAGTTTGACCGCTGCTTCTGTATGCACGCGTGATGCACGGCTCCCCAGAGCGCAGCATGCAGTGCCAAACTGGAAAATTATTATTTCTGAAAACGGCTGATAAGCCATATCCTAGATCGGAAAACTATATCTGTTTCTAAATAAATGCTCTGCGTGTTACACTATTTATTATAACCTCCAGTAAGGCTGAATGAATCCGTTCCTGTTAAATTTATTTTTGGCACAACGTTGCGCGTCCTTTATTTCACTGCGTCATGTGGATGTAATACTTGTTAATCGTGTGTTTGGAGGGAATATTAATCATTTACACATCTTGAACTGTTAATAATAATAATAATAATAATAATAATAATAATAATAATAATAATAATAATGAATTCAATTTATAACGCACTTTTCATTAATGGAAATCTCAAAGTGCTACAAGGTGCAACATATTTGAATGTCAATAAGACAAATAATAAAACAATTAAAATCAACAACAGTATCAGCTAAGATCAAAAGTAGAATCATGAGGAGTAAAGTATGCTCGGTTGAAAAGAAAGGTCTTCAAGCCGCTCTTAAAGTCAACCACAGACTGTGGGGCTTCAGTTTCTCTGAAACACCTGTAAGTGTCGCCAAAGGAACAAGAACCACAGAAACGTGCGTACGCCTGCTCGGGAGCTTGCGTGGATATGTACCTGGATGCGCATATATTCACGTTCAGTTCAGTTTTGATACATACGGGCTTTTGCGTGGAAAGTGACGTGCGCAATGTTTTTGTGCGCACGCACGGTTGATACATGAGGCCCCTGATATTTGCTGCAGTAACACAACAAAACAACAACAAAATGTTGAAAAGTAAACTTTCAGCACATTAGTGATGACTTCTGAATGCCCAGTGGATGGAAATAAAAGATGTGACATATGAAAACTAAAAAGTAAAAGCTTTTATTTAACAGAATTAAGAGATTTTAGTTCAAAAGTCTCATGCATAAAAATGGGGATTGAACCTGTCTGTCATGTCAGCTGTCAATCATATCTGAGCTGTTCTGGATTAAGAAGTAGAGCTGCTTTAGTGTTATCTTCTGTCAAAGACTTCAAAGAACAGAAAATAAACTGCCAGGAAAGTTTGGATTTCGTCTTTTTTTTTGTGGGTTTGAATGTACTGACTAGTTCTCATTGGACCTTTTAGTGTCAACTTTTCACAGCAGTGGTTAGCATTTATAATTTACAATCTTATCCTTGGTCCTGCCTGAACTGCACCTTTCTATGAAAGATATGGTCTATTTTAAGAAATGTGAAAAATAAAATCAGTTCAAACATTATTTAAATCAGTCTTTAAGCTTTGAAGTGTTGTGTTTTGCATATCATGAATCCTTGTTATGTCAGAACAGTGAACATCAAAAACAGTATCAATCAGTTTGCAATATTAAAGACAGAGCACAAAATTTCAGGATTCGTACGAGACAAGTTCACATGATGCAGATTTAGCCTTTTCAGAAGAATCTCTCCCAGCGTGGCAGAGCCGTAAACCAGCTTTCTGTGGCAACATTCCTTCAGCTGCATCACTTATAATGTGCTCTTCGTTATCAGCATGTGCCAAAGCCGAGGTGGGATGAAGCTGAGGATGCTGAAACCACGAAAGATTTAGCAACAATTATTTAATCGTAGAATAAAATAAAATAATGTTGATTTACTAAATAAAGAAAAAATATAGGTTGAGGAAAAATTATAATAATTTGTTTGGTGTAAATGCAAGTTATTGAATGTGAGGGTCAGACTCATATATTTAGTGTAGTTTTTTTTATAGATAAGCACATAAAGGCATATAGATGTTTTATTGACACATTAAAGTTCAGACTACAGTTCTTTATTTTAGTTTATTTTAGTTTTTCTGTGGTTGAAAACATCATAAATACACATTTCCTTTGGCTTTTAGATGCTGTAAAGAGCCATGAAACTAGATTTTATCCACATTAAATTATTTAACAGGACTTGCTTTAAGTCAACAACGATAGAAACAATAACTCTGAATAAACATGCTTTTACTAGAGTGCTGCCTCAGAGCTTAAAACTCTCAGGGCAGTTTGTTTTTCTTTGCATAAAAATGTAGCTGTTTTTCACAGATTCATACCAAGGCCCTAAAACTGACTATAGCAAAGTCTGAACAATAAATTTGTTTAATCTAGGTTACAGGTGACAGTTTGATCTCCCTAGCTTTACCCATCTACTTCAAAAAATGATAAACCATCACAAAAATCTTGTTTTAAAGTTTTATTTATTGGAAATTATAGTCAATCGTTACTCAAAATTCTATGTAATACTTTGAATTTGTGTTGATGCATCACATGGACTTGTATTCTATAAAACAGTATTATTACTGAATATTATTGAACCTTACTTTGTAAAGTTCCCAAAGCTTTAAAGGTGAATTTTAATGCTGACAGCAAGAATGGATTTCAGTTTTCTTTTCAAAGTATAATAACAAGGCTATGCTGGTGTAGAATATAGAAAATATTTTTTAAACATTAAAAAAGCAGCAAAACTATTTAATATCTAACATTTACTCATCCTCAATCTGTCCGAGACATGCTGTAATTCAATTCAAGGTAGTGCACTGGCTGCTCTGGTCCAAATATAAGCTGTCCAAGATCAAAGCCAACCTGGACCCTGCATGTAATCGTTGCAAACAAACTCCAGCTACACTCTTGGACAGGTTCAGCATACATGCTGCACCTGCCCCAAACTGGAGACCTTTTGGCAATCTATTTTTGGCACATTCTCTGGGATATGTGGCAAAACTGTACCCCCATCACCACTCACCTCACTGTTTGAGGTGGTCCCTGTGGATATGTCCTTCAGCAAGTAGAATGTGATTTCTTTTGGCTCTCTTCTGGTCAGGAGGCTCATTTTGTGCAATTGGAAGGACCCACACCCCCATATGTAAATTGGATAAGAGAGGTGATGTATCAAATCCATCTGGAAAAAAATCGGATACACCCTGAAGGGTTCTGCATGAAGATTCTGGGACACCTGGCAGCCTTTTCTGTCATTTGTTGAGCACATGTCAATGCCTGTATAGACTATTTATGTATGTGTGACTGATCCAGTGTGGGATGGGATTTTGTTCTGTGTTCTTTTGTTTTGTGTGTAGTTGTGTAAAAAAAAAGCAAAAAACTTAATAAAAAGTCTTTATTTAAAAAAAATGATTCAATATGTAATATATTAAAGGACTACATGAATAAAATCAGTGCTGGTATTATAAGTGAATTACTTTAGCTCTGCTTATGGAGGACTTTTACTTTGCCTATCTCGTAGATAAATCCGTTTTTATTTCATCATCCAGCACTTTGGAATTCATAATTACATAAGTAGTTTATAATTAATCTAATAAACTGTTCATTTTTATTCAGATAAATTGAGTTTTGCGCTTGGATTTAAAGACGTTGCAGCAATTACATTTCATGATAAGCAAGCATTTAAAATGTTTGGATTATTGACACAAAATAGAGGTTAGCATCTTTGTTTCCTCATTGGATCAACTCATAAACTGAAACTTGGAGCTTTTAAAGGTTGGACATGTCTGTTTTTATTATCTCATAATCATGTACCTTTAATGCTTAAATAGTTTGATGTAAGGACACACAATAATATGTTGCTTGAATAGATACTTTAAACCTTTTTTAAGTGTTCAGATTTTGTGTTCTTGATTTTAGGAAAGCCATCCCTTTAATCTCCATAAACATTGTTTAATGAAATAATTACAAAATAACAATTACCGGTATACACAAAACAGTACATACATCCACCTTTTTGCTGGGATTTTGCATTTACAAATATTTCAATCACTGGAAAATAAAAGTTGTTTCAAAATGAGTCTCAGTGAGACTTTCTTCTCATCCTTACACTGTGCCTCTCTCTGTTTGCTTGCTCTCTTTTCATGGGATGCCTGTGAAGCTTAAAGTCCAACACCCACCATGTTTTCAAATTGCATCGCCATTAATATTTATTAGTTTATTTAAAAATAATACAGGAGCGTTTACTTATATTGTGGAGAAATAACACTAAATGTGTTATTTCATGATTTATAGCAGATTTTAGCATGCAGCTCCGGGAAAATCTGCTCCTCTCCATATATGGGCATTCACTTGGGCATTCACGTCACCAAAGTGACGCCTTGGAGTTACAGGCAGCAGAGGAAAAGAACAAGGAAGCATTTTTAAATATTCCATAAAGCTGCCTGTTGATTAATCCTGCTGTCGCTCACTCATGTCATCATATTCTGAGCGAGCATCCACTACTAGTTTAATTCGTTTGATCGCGACAAATTCATTCATTTCCGCATCGCCCCGCATTTCTCGCCCCGTGATGAGAAAGGCACCCAGCCTCGCAACTGCTCTGCCCGCGCGCATGCTTCACGACCCGTGCTGCTGCAACAAGGCTGACGAGAGATAAGAGCAGATACATACACTCGAGGGAGCAAATTACACCGGCACGAGGAACTTCAAAGGTGACCAGCGGAGCGGAACGAGGAGCCAGAGACCGCGCGCGGGCTCGCTCCTCAGGGGCAGAATGAATCAAGCAACAGGTCCGCAGCGGTGTTATAAAATAAATAATAAATAAAATCAGAGCGCTGGTCCATACACACAAATGCACCAGGAAATATAAAGTTTTAACGCACTCTCTCTCATAAACCTCCATGGAAACTCACTCCTACCTTCTGCCTTCTGGGTGGAGATCATGTAACAAAAGGCATGACCCTTCGGGACTTTTCGGCCAGGTTTCCGGATTCCTTCGGGAGTGGGTTGTTTTTTTTTTTTTTTTTAACCCTCGCCTGGCCCAAATGCAAAAATGAAAATAAAATTCATAAAATACTACAGTAATTCTCCAATATGGTGAATTGTTACTGTCACGGTGGGTGTTGTCCTTTAAAGCTAGATTCATACTCGACGCGTCGCGCAGCGCGCGAGGGTGCGCGCTCCAAAAGTGACGCAATTTCACAGTCCCCGCCCCTGCGCGTTGGCCCCGCGCGTGGGATTAGCGCGTGTCGTGCACCTCTGAATTTTTGAAACTCCGCAAGCCTATGCGCGCGCGGTGGGCGCTACGATTTGATTGACAGGTCCTCACCCGACAGCCTTCACCCTCTTCACGCCGGAGCCTGCAGCTGTTTGCGCCGCTGTGGTCGTGGAGACGGAGTCGCGACGCATGGAGGAATGTTTTGTGACACAAAATGTATTAAATTCTCCTTCATTCCTGATCTGGAGTCGGACTTTTCTTTTGTTTTTTCGCCAAAAGTCACGTGATCGCTTTCTCCTCCGCTGACTCCATGCATTAAAACCGCAAATAAAGACAACAGTTCAGCACGCGAGCGGAAAGCTATTTGTTTTGGTTGTGTGACGTCAAACAGTTCTTCTTCTACGGTAGATTTCTTCTTCTACACCTTTCTTGCTGTGATGTTGTGAAAGGGGTGCCACAGGGTTCTGTCTTGGGTCCCATTCTTTTCTCCCTATACATCAACGATCTTTGCAGTGATCTGTCAAATGCCTCCCACCATTATTACGCAGATGACACCATCATCTATTGCTGTTCTTCCTCCCTCAGCCAAGCTTTCACCTCTCTTCAGGATGCTTTTAATATTATTCAGTCACGGCTGCAAAAACTTAGACTGGTCCTAAATGCCGACAAAAGCAAGTTCATGGTTCTTGCCAACAGAAAGCAGCAACCAGAGAACCCACCTCAAATTGGAACCCAAGAGGGAAAACAAATAGAAATGGTCTCCACCTACAAATATCTAGGTTTCAACATTGACACTGAACTGTCTTTTAAAACCCACATCTCCAAAATGGCCACTAAACTGAAACTGAAGCTAGGTTTCTTCTTCAGAAACAAATCCTGCTTCTCATGCAAAGCCAGGAGAACATTAGTAGCTGCAACATTCATGCCAATACTAGACTATGGTGACGTGCTGTACATGAGTGCTGCATCAAAATACCTACAGTCCTTAGACTCCATTTACCACGGTGCCCTTCGGTTCATTACTGACTCCAGTTATCGCACACATCACTGTGAACTTTACGTTAAATCTGGCTGGTCATCTCTCAGCACTCGCAGATACACTCACTGGATATCCTTCATCTACAAGACCCCATCATACCTCACCTCCTTAATACAAACATCACACAGTCATTACTCCCTGCGCTCTAACGATTTAGTCCTCCTGTCAGTTCCTCCTGTCAGAACTGAACTAGGAAAAAGAGCATTCAGCTTCGCCGTCCCCTCAGCCTGGAACAACTTACAGAAAGATCTGAAACTATCAACATTCATCTCTCCTGGATCCTTTATGTCAACCGTAGTAGAAAATGTCATCAAGAAACTTGACCATTGCAGATGTTTCTAACCATTACTTATCCAATATACATGTCATTGTTGATTTTTTAACTTTATTTACCCAACCGAGGTCTGTCTGCTTGTTTTGTATATAATGTATATAGAAATCTGTCATATCCTGTTGGTTTTGAACTGTCAACATCTGTTTACTGTGATTGTAGTTTTCTTTATTTTCTTTTGATAAGTGCAAATGCCTATTGCCAATGTGACGTGTGCTGCTGACCACTTGACCAGGTCACCCTTGTAAAAGAGATCTCGATCTCAACGGGCTCTACCTGGTTAAATAAAGGTGATTGATTGATTGATTGATTGATTGATTGATTGCAGCATATGCACAGGTTTTAGAGTGTACTGCCTCCTGCTGGTCCGTAAAAGAACAGCACTTTGCCATGCGCCACCGTGGGACAACTATAAACACAGAGGTGACACTATAAACGCATTTCGCCGCACGGCACAGTGCACGCGCAGCGCGCGCGCTCCAGCCTGCGGACCAAAGCGCGAGTCTAACTCAGCCGGGATCCAGGATCTCCAAGCCTGCAATTAGAGCTATAGACTCGGGCAGCCTCATCATGAGCAAATCGATCGCCAGGAGGAAGAAACAGAAACTGGGAATAAAACCTTAAAGTTCAAGCTCTGCCTGTGAGGTTTAAAGAGCGACTGAGCCGAGTCTGATTCTTTATGTTGCATGCTTCAAAGGTTTTCATCTCATGTATACATCACAGTGCCAAGTCATTTATTCCACAAAATTATATTTAACATTTACTGTATATTCATTCACTTTAAGTTTTTTTATTATTATTTTATGAAAAAGGTTTAAAAAAAATTATAGACTCAGTATAGTTTTTTTTATTGTTGTTGTTGTTTTTTCATTGTAAAAGCTGTTACAGTTAAAATCCCAGGATAATAATTGTAAAAACCTTCTTCTTTAAATTAGCCTGATTGGTCTTGTTTCCTTCTTTTAAGCCCTCAGTCCTTCTTGTCTTTTTTTCCCCTCCCTCATGTTTGTGGTAAAGATCATGTCAGCCCATTAGACCCCTGTTGAAATATGGATGAAGAGATGAGAGAGATGAAGGCTTAGAGTTCTCCTCTCAGCCAGATTCTCCTTATCCCCATGTCGTCTCACTGATCTCTGTATCCTCAGTCCCTCTATTTCAGTTCAGTTGGAATCCTGACTGTTTGTCTTACAGATCAGCCTTACTTTTCAAAGCTTTGACAGGTGGAATGTAAAAAAAAAACATCAGTCATATTGGTAAACTGTGGCTGTGAAGCCTTGGTTCCTTATGTATTTTTCACTTTTTTTTCTCCAACATTTCACGACAGAGTCAAGAGTCAAACAACAAGATTTTGTTGGACGGTCAAAGTTAACCAAACAACTTTCAGTTTAAAACAAATCCACATAACAGTCCATTCAACTCACTTACAGTACAACACAGTATGAAGTAAATTACTAAATGAAATGCCAGTTAGCAACATGTCTAAATAAGCCAGCAGACCAGGTCCAATCCTTTGGCACAATCTTCCATCCTAATCAGCACACTGGTGACAGTGGAAAGGAATGACTCCACTTTAACAGGAGAATCTTCCAGCAGAACCGGACACGATGCGTGGCCATCTGCTTTTTTTTTTTTTTAAACTCTTTATTTAACTTTTTACATTTTTACAATAACACAAATAACACACTGAGCTAGGGGCACTGATATTTGGTTTAAAAAAAGGAATGTCAATAATACAAGATGTTGTACACAGTTAGGTTTCCTTGATCTTGTAGGCCAGCCATTTAGACCAGCGTTTGTTGTAAGAGTGTCCTTTAATTTGTAGAAGATGTGTCAGTTTTTCCATCGAGTGAATTTCCTCTATGACTTCCCGCCAATTGTCCAGTTTGGGGGGAGGTTTCTTTAGCCAGTTCCGAGTAATAGCTTTTTTGCTTGCTATTGATAGGATCTTGAATAGGTATTCATCTTTTTTTTGAAGCACTTCTCCAGTCATCTGTCCCAGCAGGAAAGTTCTGGGGTCCTTTGGGATGACATATCCCAAAATACTCCCGATGGTTTGACAGACTCCATCCCAATAAGATGCCAGCTTTGGGCAGGACCAAAATATATGAGTGTGATTGACATTTTTATGACCACATAATCTCCAACATTGCTGTTCTTCTCCTCTATATCTGCTGGTAATTTGAGGTGTGATGAAGAACCTAGTTAAGCACTTCCACCCGAATTGTTTCCATCTTTTGGAACTGGTAGTTGTCTGTTGTGTTTCACACATTAAAAGCCAATCCTCCTCTGTAATTTTTACTCCCAGTTCCTTTTCCCATTTTGACTTAATGTACAAGGTATTATTTCCATTATGTTTCTGCAGCCCTTTATATAGTTTGGAAACAGTTTTACTTGGGAGGTGAGTATGCGGGCAGCACGGTGGCACAACTGGTAGAGCTGCTGCCTCTCAGCGAGAAGGTTGCCGGTTCAAATCCCGGTCCGGGGCCTTTCTGGGTGGAGTTTGCATGTTCTCCCCGTGCATGCGTGGGTTTCCTCCGGGTACTCCGGTTTCCTCCCACAGACCAAAAAACATGCTTGTTAGGCTGATTGGTGACTCTAAATTGACCCTAGGTGTGAGTGTGAGAGTGGATGGTTGTTTGGTGTGAGTGAGACAGGTCCCTCTTGTAAATGAGTCCCCGTGACTCAACGAGGCTAGCCTGTATAAATAAAGGTTGAATGAATGAATGAGCGTTTGTAAAGATTTGCACAATAGTATTACCTTGAATCTGGAGGGACCCTTTTTTTTTATTTTGTTATCGTAATAATGTCTTATTTGAAAATATTTAAATAAATCTCTGTTCTCAAGGTTATATTCCCTTTTCAGTTGTTCAAATGTTTTAAAGGTGTTACCATCTACAAACTGGCATAATGTTGTCAGTCCTCTATCTTTCCATCCCAAAAAGGAAGAGTCTAACTCTCCTGGTCGGAAGTCAGGGTTGCAAGAAGGCCACATCAGGAGACCAGTGACATCTGTCAATTTGTATTTGCCAACTACTTCTTTCCAGATTAACAATGCGTCTTCAACTATACGATTCCCATTTTCGTCTGAAACTATTTTGCCTCCCAGACGTGTTTGGGGTTGTACCCTGTCCTGGCTAAGTTCAATCTGTTTCCACCCTGTCTCCATTTCTGGGGAGCACCAGCAAACCATACCTCTTATTTGGGATGCGTAGTAGTATTGTTTCAAATTTGGAAGTGCCAGACCCCCCTGGTCTCTATTAATTTGGAGTGTTTTAAACTTTATCCTTGGTCTGGTCCCGGACCAAATAAATCTTGAGATCAGCCTATCCCAGGCCTGAAACTGTGCGTTTGGTATCCTAATAGGCAAAGATAAAAAAAGGTATAAAAAACGAGGGAGCAAATTCATCTTTACTATTTCCATTCTAGTTGTAAAATCCAGTATTAACCTTGCCCAGACTGTCAGATCTTTTTGTATGGTTTCAGTAAGTTTATCAAAGTTTAAACTGAATAGTTTGTCCAAATCTTGGGGAATAAAGACTCCTAGATATTTTAGTTTTTTGGCATCCCACTTAAGTCTGTATGTCTTTCTTATAAATTTATTAGGTGAGTAATTAATTGTCAAAACTTGTGTTTTTGTGATGTTTAGACTGTAACCTGACAGTTGACCAAATTCAACTAGAGCTGACATGAATTTGTGGAGCGTTATATCTGGGTTTTGGAGGTATGCGATTACATCATCTGCGAAAAGGCCAACTTTGTGTTCGGTATTTGCAAAACTAACACCCTTTATCTCATCGTTATCTCTAATGGCCTGTGCCAAGGGTTCAATGAAAATTGCAAAAAGTGCTGGACTTAGACAGCATCCCTGGCGGGTTCCTCTGTGTAGTTGGAAGCTATTCGTTAAATGCCCGTTAATTTTTATTCTGGCCCGTGGTTTATCATATAGTGATTGTATGCAGTTAACAAACTGATTATTAAAGCCCATACGTTCTAGTACCTTGTATAGAAAGGTCCAATTGACCCGGTCAAAAGCTTTTTCTGCATCTAGGCTAACTAGTGCAACGTTGAGGTCCTGCTTTTTGGCTTGAGTTATTATATGTAATGTTCGTCTTATGCTGTCTTGAGTTTGTCGGCCTTTGATGAATCCCGTCTGATCTTCATGTATTAAATCTGGTAGGTAGTGTTCCATTCTCCTAGAAATTATTGATGTAAAAATTTTATAGTCTACATTCAGAATTGAGATTGGGCGATATGACTCACAATGTTCAGCATTTTTCCCCTCTTTAGGGAGAACAGACACTACAGCCTCTCTCCAAGATGGTGGAATCTCTGCCCTACTCAAAGTCCAGTTAAAGGAGTCGAGCAGGGCAGGGGAAAGCTCCTTTCTAAACACTTTGTACCATTCATTTGGGTAACCGTCACAACCAGGACTTTTATTATTTTTCAAATGTCCAATTGTTGCATCCAGTTCTTTCTGTGTAATGGGAGCAGTTAGAACTTTGTTTTGGCTTAATCCGAGCGAAGGGAGGTCCAAAGCTGTCAGGAAATTATCAATAGCATTTATATTAGCTGGTTCTGGGGCAGAATATAGTTTTTCAAAGTAATTTTCAAAGGTCTTATGTATTTTGTCCTCATCGTAGGTTAAGTTACCAGTTGAGTCTCTAATTTTGGTAATTGAATGTTTCAATTGTTGTTTGCGAAGTTGTCTAGCTAAAATCCGTGTAGCTTTTGGACCTGATTCGTAAAATGTTTGTTTGGAGAAACGTAATTTATTCTCAAGTTCCTCAAGTACCATATCGTTTATATTGTTTTTAGTTTTCGCTATTTGTTTTGATACTTCTCTATTGTTAGACGTTTGTTGTTTTAGTTCTAATTTCCTCAATGTGTTTTGCAGTTCCTCGTATTTCAATCTTTTTATCTTTTTAAGATAGGTTGTTCTTGAAATTAGTCTCCCTCTCATTACTGCCTTGACCGTGTCCCAGACCATGGTGGGGTTTACTTGCCCATCGTTATTATCTTTTATACATTCCCTTATTTCATTTCTAATCTCCTTTGTTGTGGTTTCATTATTAAGGATACCTACATTTAGGCGCCATATTGTTGTTTTAGGTCTATTGGATAGGCTGATGGATAGATAAATAACATTATGGTCAGAGATATCAGACGTTCCAATTAAGCATTCCTTCACTTTAGATCTATCTATGGTGTTCATCAGGAACAGGTCGATCCTAGAGTGAACTTTGTGTGTAGAGGAGTAGTGAGTGTATTCTCTTTCCTTTATATGAAGGTCCCTCCAGACATCAAACATTCCCATCTCCCTGATCAGAATATTTAAATCTTTTGACCTACTAGTTTTTTGCTTTTTATTGCTTGTTGTATCTAGAGTAAAATTAGGGATTGTGTTCCAGTCACCGGCACAAATAAGAACTCCTTCACTAAAAGAGATAATGGTGTCAAAGAGCGTTTTTAAGAAGGTTCTGTCACTCTCTGGAGGTACATATACATTAACAATCGTAACAATGACATTATCAATCCTTCCCTTTATAATAACAAACCTACCCTCTTTGTCACCCTTCTCAGATATCAGTTCAAAGTTCAGTGAGTTAGAAATTAGGGTGAGAACCCCCCTCTTTCTACTGTTTCTACAAGAGCTATAAAATGTGTTTGAGTAACCAAATGATTTGAACTTTTCATGTTCTTGTTTAGACATATGTGTCTCTTGTAAAAGAGCAATTTTCACCCCATCTTTTTTCAGCTTAGCTAAGACCCTTTTTCTTTTCACTGGACTACTCAGTCCATTTACATTCAAGGAAGCGACTTTTAGATTATATGACATTAATATAAAGAGTTACCTTGACTGATTTGACCCCTGAGCCCAGAACACAAACTGTAATAAACACAAAAGGAACACAAATAGAACAACAAAAAGAACACAAATAGAATACAAAATAACAGACTGACTTCCAAGGTGAGAAGAGCCTCCCTCTTCTCACTCGTGACCCCGTTGGCAAGTCGAGGGTTAAACCTCTCAGGCTGAGAGGGCCCAAAAAGGACAGTGAAAGCGTCTTTAGGAAAAAACACGTCCATCCTATTAGTCCAACGTAAAAATAAAATAAACAGTGTCCTCTCCCACGAAGTAATAAATCAGAGCCTACTTACAGTAGTGATGAGTTGTGACTTGTTGTTTTACTTATTTTCACTGGGACAAGCTCCTTTGGAAATCCTGCAGCTTGCTCCTCGCTCTCTGCGCCACTCCTGCACCGCTGTTACCCGCTGGCTGCCAGTCCAGCAGCTCCCGGAGACGCGCCTCTGCTCCAGTGTTGACATCAGCTGCAGCCGGCTCCTCCACCTGGATTCCACGTTTCTTCATCTCGTTGTAGACTTCCCGAGCGCTGGAATATGTGCGCGCTCCCGATTCCCAGTGGACCCTCATGTTGGTAAATGGTGTTTGGAAGCGGATGCCTTTTGCTTTGAGCACTTTCTTGATAGCGATATATTCTTTGCGCTTTTTCACTATCTCAGGTGCATAATCATGGTCAAAGTAAATATTTGAAGCGCCCACCTGAAGTTTGCCTTTTTTCCACACTTCTCTTAAAATCTTTTCTTTTGTAGAAAATTCCAGAAAGTTGACGATGAAAGCCCTCGGTGGTGAATTGGGTGGGGGTTTATTTGTCAGAGTGCGGTGAGCACGTTGTATTTTCAAATCAAAGTCCTCTGGTAGCTGCAACTGGGTTCTCAGGAGTGTCTCAATATACTGTGTAGCCGAGTCCCCCTCCTGCCCCTCTGGCACCCCAAAGACACGCAAATTGCTTCTTCTGGAGCGGGACTCTAAATCAAGCACTTTAAGCTGCGTTTTCCTCTGTTGTTCGAGGCAGAGGCACAGCGCCTCGGTCGCTTCTTTAGCCCAGTTCTCCACTTTGTTGATGCGGGTCTCCGCCTCGTCAACCCGCACTGCTAGGCCTCGCACCTCGGTGGAAATATTGTCCAGCTTACCGTTGATTTCATGTCCCAGTTGGTCGAAGTTATGTTGTAATTTTTCGTTGTCCCCCTTCAGAACGGTCTTCAATTCACCGATAGCCTTGAGTATTCCTTCTGAGTCCGTGCTCGCTTCGGCGCTCGTAGCTTCCACGTTAGCCGTGCTGTCGCTAGCTTGGTTTGAGCGTGTGTTAGCTTTGGCCACCGGGGCGTTTTTATCCTGAGTTTTGGGCATCTTTACTAACTTTTTTATGGCTCGACGTGTTGATCCTCCCGCTCATAGATTATTTTGTCAAAAATAATAATCCTATTAACGAGTTCTGAGCGGGGATTTAGATATTAGCGTGGGAGCGGAGCTCCAGTGCGACCGTCTACTCCATTTGCTTCCGGAAGTCGTCGGCCATCTGCTTTTAAGTCGGCTGGGGGTTGAGAGTACAGGAAACAGACCTAGCCAAACTGTTGGGCAAGGCATATTTTTATGGGAGAATAAGAAAAGAAAACTAAATTAATGACAGCAACCATTTTTAATACAAGCATAGAGACAGCAGCGTGGTCAGTTTTTTTTCCCAGCAGCCCAAGTCTTTAAAAGCAAAACTTAGGGATATCTCAAAAATCCCAAACAAACCCTAACTCTAGGATTTATCACAAAGGAAAGTCATCCTCTTAAAAGTTCAGTAGTCACTCCATTATCATGGGGGTTATGTTCCACACAGCCCCTGCAATAGGTGAAAAACCATGAAGTAGAAACGCTATATTTGTTTTAGTATTTACATATATTTTAAAGCTTTATAAACCTTCCCACTGTTAGGTTCTGCTGGCACGAAGGAAGTGTAGAACCTAAATGCAGGAGAAGGATGGATGAACACTCAGGGAAAATTTTAAAGTGTTTATTTACAATAAAAAATAAAACAAAACAAAGGCTGGTAGGGTAGCAAGAACTATAAAACTAAACTAAACTGGATTAAACTAAACTAAACTAAACAGGTACTTACTGAACACTCAGGGGAAACACGGAGGGAGAGCAGAACATGACACCATGGGAGGACAAACCCGAGACAATGACAAGACTGAGAGGAGCTGAATTTATACACAGACACACTGATTACACATGCCATCCACCTGTGATGATTACAACTAGACACAGGTGAGACAGGGGCAGAAACACAGAGCTGAACTAAACATGAGCAGACAGAACACAATAACCTGAATTAAAACATGAAGAAACACAAAAGACTGAAACAAAACAGAAAGCTGAATTAAGCACAAACAGACAGAACACAAGAAGCTGAATTAAACATAAACATGAAGACTAGATCAAGCACAAAAGACTGAACAAAACAAAAAGCTGAATTAAGCACAAACAGACAGACCATGACATAACCTCCCCCTCAAGGGACGGCACCCGACGTCCCCTAAGACCCCAAAACACACAACACAGAACGGGGTGGGAGGACGGGGGAAAACACAAGGACGGAGGGCAAGAATAACCTAAACAAAAACCGACAGGACTAGACCTGGGAACTAAACACAAAGACCAAACACACACAAAAAAAAATCAGAAGGTCAAGGGGCGGCCAGAGGGCCGTCCATCACCAGGAGCCAGGTCAGGCGGACGACCGGGAGGCCGTCCATCACCAGGAGCCAGGTCAGGCGGACGACCGGGAGGCCGTCCATCACCAGGAGCCAGGTCAGGCGGACGACCGGGAGGCCGTCCATCACCAGGAGCATCGGCCGCCGGAGCAGAGGAGTCGGCCGCCGGAGCAGAGGAGTCGGCCGCCGGAGCAGAGGAGTCGGCCGCCGGAGCAGAGGAGTCGGCCGCCGGAGCAGAGGAGTCGGCCGCCGGAGCCGAGGAGTCGGCCGCCGGAGCCGAGGAGTCGGCCGCAGGCGCCGAGGAGTCGGCCGCAGGCGTCGAGGAGTCGGCCGCAGGCGTCGAGGAGTCGGCCGCAGGCGTCGAGGAGTCGGCCGCAGGCGTCGAGGAGTCGGCCGCAGGCGTCGAGGAGTCGGCCGCAGGCGTCGAGGAGTCGGCCGCAGGCGTCGAGGAGTCGGCCGCAGGCGTCGAGGAGTCGGCCGCAGGCGTCGAGGAGTCGGCCGCAGGCGTCGAGGAGTCGGCCGCAGGCGTCGAGGAGTCGGCCGCAGGCGTCGAGGAGTCGGCCGCAGGCGTCGAGGAGTCGGCCGCAGGCGTCGAGGAGTCGGTCACTGCCGCAGGCGTCGAGGAGTCGGTCACTGCCGCAGGCGTCGAGGAGTCGGTCACTGCCGCAGGCGTCGAGGAGTCGGTCACTGCCAAAGGCGTCGAGGAGTCGGTCACTGCCGCAGGCGAGTCGGGCGCCGAGGAGTCGTCAGGCAAGGAGTCGTCAGGCGAGGAGTCGTCAGGCGAGGAGTCGTGCGTCGAGGAGTCGTCAGATGAGGAGTCGTGCGTCGAGGAGTCGTCAGTCGAGGAGTCGTCGTCGAGGAGTCGTCAGTCGAGGAGTCGTCAGGCGAGGAGTCGTCGGGCGAGGAGTCGTCGGGCGAGGAGTCGTCGGGCGAGGAGTCGTCGGGCGAGGAGTCGTCGGGCGAGGAGTCGTCGGGCGAGGAGTCATCGGGTGAAGTTGAGGCGTCGATGGCATCGGGACCCTCCGTCGAAGTAGAGACATCGGCGGTGCCAGGACCCTCCGTTGATGTAGAGGCGTCAGCAACGCCGGGACCCTGAGTCGATGCAGAGGCATCGGTAATGCCGGGAACCTCCGTCGAAGTAGAGGCGTTGGCATCACCGGAACCCTCTGTCGAAGTAGAGGCGTCGGCGGCGCTGGGACCCTCAGGAGACGTAGAGGCATCGGCGGCGCTGGGACCCTCAGGAGACGTAGAGGCGTCGGCGGCGCTGGGACCCTCAGGAGACGTAGAGGCGTCGGCGGCGCTGGGACCCTCAGGAGACGTAGAGGCGTCGGCGGCGCTGGGACCCTCAGGAGACGTAGAGGCGTCGGCGGCGCTGGGACCCTCAGGAGACGTAGAGGCATCGGCGGCGCTGGGACCCTCAGGAGACGTAGAGGCATCGGCGGCACTGGGACCCTCAGGAGACGTAGAGGCGTCTGTGGCACTGGGACCCTCCATCGATGTAGAGGTGTCGACGATGCTAGGACCCTCTGGGGCTGTAGGGGCGGTATCTTCGGCGGTAGAACCAGGAGCCGAAGAACAAGGAGCTGAGACTGTAGCTGCTTGGGGACCAGGAGCCGAGGATGAAGGCAGATACTGTGCCACAATGGCTGCCTTCCAACTTTCCATCTCCTCCACTGAGCGAGTGCTGTACCGGACCTCCGGTAAGCGAGGGCAGTCAGGCGAAGAGTGAAGTGGGGATGGGCAACGTGGTGCAGTAGCGAGAAGAGGTGGAGATGGATGGTGCTGGTAGTCTGTGGTTCCGACCTTACTTTGCCGCTTTTTCCTGCTGCGTCGGCGGCGTGAGCTGAGGACAGGAGCACACCAGAGATCGTCCTCCAGCTCAACGTCATCTTCAGACCACTGCAGGTGTGGCAAGCAATAAGTCGGTGGGGTGGAAGAAGAAGCTGGCTTAATAGCCAGGCGGCTCCCCCGGAGCTGAAACCTTTGTTCCTCCTCCTCGACCAGAAGAGGAGATGACAGGACTTCTACCTCCGGTCTACGGCCACCTCGTCTCTGGACGGGTTCGGTCCGGAACCCCCCACACCGGATGACAGGCTTCACTTCCACTCGCTCTCGTCTCTCCTTCTCTCGCAGGGCAGTCTTGTCAGCCTCACGGGCAAGAAACTCAAACAGGGTAATCATCTCACCCTTGGGTCTGGTTTGAGGTCCAGCCATTCTCCTGCTGGGTTCAGTAGATGGTCTCGGGTTTCTGTTAGGTTCTGCTGGCACGAAGGAAGTGTAGAACCCAAATGCAGGAGAAGGATGGATGAACACTCAGGGAAAATTTTAAAGTGTTTATTTACAATAAAAAATAAAACAAAACAAAGGCTGGCAGGGCAGCAAGAACTATAAAACTAAACTAAACTGGATTAAACTAAACTAAACTAAACTAAACTGAAGAGGTACTTACTGAACACTCAGGGGAAACACGGAGGGAGAGCAGAACATGACACCATGGGAGGACAAACCCGAGACAATGACAAGACTGAGAGGAGCTGAATTTATACACAGACACACTGATTACACATGCCATCCACCTGTGATGATTACAACTAGACACAGGTGAGACAGGGGCAGAAACACAGAGCTGAACTAAACACGAGCAGACAGAACACAATAACCTGAATTAAAACATGAAGAAACACAAAAGACTGAAACAAAACAGAAAGCTGAATTAAGCACAAACAGACAGAACACAAGAAGCTGAATTAAACATAAACATGAAGACTAGATCAAGCACAAAAGACTGAACAAAACAAAAAGCTGAATTAAGCACAAACAGACAGACCATGACACCCACACTCTTGCAATGTTCTAAACTCTACAGTACATAATTTTAACAACATACATAATTGTACTGCACATTAGTCACCCTGAGATAAGCAGACAATGTCCAGCGCTTTTCTTCTGACATTCGCTTTATGTCCCAGCCGCTGTACCAAGGTGGGAGAGATGATGGAGAGATCACAGAGCAGATGGCACCACAACAGGTCATTCTTCAAGTTGATATAAAAACTAAAAATATTCAAAACACTGAGTTGAGTTTGGAGACATGGTGTTTGAAAGAGTTATTTATCATAAAATGACTCCTCTTTTTTAATGAAAAAAGACAAAGCTTTATTTGAGATAAGTTTTTCAATTGTATTACAGACAGAGGCAGATGACTGAAGGGAAACTGAGGGTCGCTGAGGTTGGTCGCTTGTCAAATCAAAAACAAAGCCTCTGAGGATGTCAGCAGCGTGGTCCTGTCATCACATCTATTTCTTCATCCTCTTGCTCCCTTTCCTTCTGTTTCCAGCACACTGACCCATGTTCCGTTCAAACTAATGCCTCGTCAGTAGATTTTATGCACCACTGATTCACTCCAAAATGTATTTATTACCAGATTTCCACTATCTGATGATTTATTTTACAAACGTTTTATTTTATTTTTACCTTTAAAATGCACATATACTCTACATGTATGGCGGTGGTCTCGGCTACCTCCCTTCCATCTCACTGAGTCATGTTCTACCTCTATCTGACTCTTGCCTCCATGCATCCCACCCCCAACACACACACACACACCCATGCGTAGAAAGCGTTTGCTTATAATTCCCATGGTATCTGCAATACATTCAGCTTCACTAGCAGCAAAGATGTACTGGAGCACAGCACCTGCTGTGCTGAGCTGATATGAGGCGACAGACACAGCGAAAAACACACACACATGCACACTTAAACGGATGCCATAAGCTTTCTTATACTGGATGGAAACAGTCATCATTCTCTGTCTGTAAATGCAGATATACAGCACACAACTACAAATTTGAACATAATTACCAGCAAGAATAAAATAAATAAAAAAGTTTGAAATGACTCACATATGTTTATGGTATTTTAATACTGTATTGTATTGGAATATTAATCTAAATAGAGGCATATTTTATAGGTGCTGTTAACATGTGATCCTCTGGATTATGCAGTGTCAGACATTCACCTGGTAGCTGACATGAGACAAAGCTGACTGGTGGAGGGAGTTTAGAAACATGGAGTCCAGCCGACACGTCAGAGAATAAAATAAATGTATTGCATTGAACCAACACATCTTACAGGTGTCTTATATTGTCTATTTTAACAACAGAGTAAAAAGTATCAAAGTGCAACCCGATCTACACTTTGAATTAGTTTTTACTAAAAATGATTTGGCAAAACAAAAGATGGAGAATTTATTTTGCACCACAAAGTGGCAAAAGCATCCAGATTGCCATATGTCAAAGTCTAAAGCAAGAACATTCTTAACTTGGCTAATTTGTTCAAAAGATATGTAGACCTTTTTGCATTCCAATGTGGAGTGAAAAGAGGGAATTGAAAATATTCTCCGTTTGTCTGTCCGTGAATGATGTGAGCATGATAACTTGACAAATAAGCAACGAGGCAAGTTCTTTTTAGGTGAGTAGCTGCATCTAGGCATAAGACACTATATACAAACTGGCCATTCATATCATTTGAGGAAACTACACTTTACAGTTATTATACTGATTAACCTTCCTAGCGGGTCGAGATCCCGCACGCACTTATGATGTTAACGGGTCAGTTGTGACCCGTCTCAAATCAGCCAAAAAATGCCCTCAAAACAGTGTTTTTTTAAGAAGTATTAGAACACATCTCTAAAATAACATATGTATGACAAAGTTAGTGAGGTCACAGTGTGTTTATGATTTCAGTTTTGACACTGATTATTGGTTGATAGTCTTATACCATAACTGGGTCACAAATGACCCCAGCGCGGCAAGTGCGTGTTGTTTTATAAAAAATAAAAAATTTAATTTAAATAAAAAAAAATATTTTTTTTTAATTTAAATAAAGGTTCCAGACAAAGTCAAAAAGCCTTGATGCAAAAAAAATATTTAAAAGACAGTATCATGATTTAAAATTTAAAACGGGTCACTACGGGCGGCCGTGGTGTAGTGGTAATGGCAGTCGACCCCTGATCGGAAGGTTGGAGGTTCGAATCCCGCATCCGCCCACCATGTGTTGTTGTGTCCCTGGGCAAGACACTTAACCCCGAGTTGCTCCCGGTAGGTCTGGATGGCGCCTTGCAAGGCAGGCTACCACTACCGGTGTATGAATGTCTGAATGAATGGGTGGATGGCTGGTATTGTAAAGCGCTTTGGGGCTCCTCACAGGGGGCTGGAAAGCGCTATATAAATAAGCTCCATTTACCATTTAC
>JBBPBX010056448.1:9075-22763 GCA_038048925.1 Garcialebias charrua
CGTCAACAGGCCAGGGTGCATCCATTCTTGGACCAGGGTTCCGGTGGGCAGCCAAGAGACCGTCCCTTTATGGCCAGTGGAGGGGCTACAGCTGCAGGTGAGGAGAACCCTGGGACAGCTGCAGCTTGATGAGTGAGGACCTCTGGAGGGTGAGCGAGGCTCAACATCTTCATCGGCTGAGCGAGGCTCGTCATCTTCTTCGACAGAGCAAGGCTCATCTTATTCTTCGGCTGAGCAAGGCTCGTCATCTTCTTCGGCTGAATGAGGCTCGTCATCTTCTTCGGCTGAGCGAGGTTTGTCATCTTCTTCGGCTGAGGAGAAGCGAGGACCACAGCATCAGGTGAAGAGAGGACTCCCGAGAGAGCGAGGACCTCTGGAAGAGCAAGGGCATCAGGAGCGAAGACCTCTGGAGGAGCGATGGCCTCAGGAGCGAAGACCTCTGAAGGAGAGATGACCTAGAGAGTGAATACCTCTGGAGGAGAGATGGCCTCGAGAGCGAAAACCTCTGGAGGAGAGATGGCCTCAGGAGGAGGAGAAGCGAAGACCTCCGGCGGAGCGAAGACCTCCGGCAGAGCGAAGACCTCCAAAGTGAAGACCTCTGAAGTGAAGACCTTTGAATAGAAGACCTCTGGAGAAGCAAGGACCTCTGGGACCAGGACCACCTTGGGAACAGTGTCTGTGGAGAGAGACAGATTTTACGCCTGATGGACCCAGTGGATCAGGTGCAAGACCTAGCGTAGCAGGTGCAGTGACTGCATAGGTGCTGAGACAGAACCTAGCCTTAGTGATGGCATGGGAACCAGTCTGGATTTGGCTGGTGCGGAACCAGCCTAGGTGCTGGTGCGGAAACCAGTCTGGATTTGGCTGGTGCGGAACCAGCCTAGGTGCTGGTACGGGAACCAGTCTGGGTTTGGCTGGTGTGGGACCCAGCCCAGGTGCTGGTGCGGAAACCAGTCTGGGTTTGGCTGGTGCAAAACCCAGCCTAGGTGCTGGTGCAGAAACCAGTCTGGGTTTGGCTGGTGCGGAACCCAGCCTAGGTGCTGGTGTGGAAACCAGTCTGGGTTTGGCTGGTGCGGAACCCAGTCTAGGTGCTGTGTGGAAACCAGTCTGGGTTTGGCTGGTGCAGAACCCAGCCCAGGTGCTAGTGCTGAAACCAGTCTGGGTTTGGCTGGTGCGGAACCCAGCCCAGGTGCTGGTGCGGAAACCAGTCTGGGTTTGGCTGGTGCAGAACCCAGCCTAGGTGCTGGTGCAGAAACCAGTCTGGGTTTGGCTGGTGCGGAACCCAGCCTAGGTGCTGGTGTGGAAACCAGTCTGGGTTTGGCTGGTGCGGAACCCAGCCTAGGTGCTGGTGTGGAAACCAGTCTGGGTTTGGCTGGTGCAGAACCCAGCCCAGGTGCTAGTGCTGAAACCAGTCTGGGTTTGGCTGGTGCAGAACCCAGCCCAGGTGCTGGTGCGGAAACCAGTCTGGGTTTGGTTGGTGCAGAACCCAACCCAGGTGCTGGTGCAGAAACCAGTCTGTGTTTGGCTGGTGCGGAACCAGCCTAGGTACTGGTGCAGAAACCAGTCTGGGTTTGGCTGGTGCAGAAACCAGCCTAAGTGCTGGTGTGGACATCAGTCTGGGTTTGGCTGGTGCAGAACCCAGCCCAGGTGCTAGTGCTGAAACCAGTCTGGGTTTGGCTGGTGCGGGACCCAGCCCAGGTGCTGGTGCGGAAACCAGTCTGGGTTTGGCTGGTGCAGAAACCAGCCTAAGTGCTGGTGTGGACATCAGTCTGGGTTTGGCTGGTGCAGAACCCAGCCCAGGTGCTAGTGCTGAAACCAGTCTGGGTTTGGCTGGTGCGGAACCCAGCCCAGGTGCTGGTGTGGAAACCAGTCTGGGTTTGGCTGGTGCAGAACCCAGCCTAGGTGCTAGTGTGGAAACCAGTCTGGGTTTGGCTGGTGCAGAACCCAACCCAGGTGCTGGTGCAGAAACCAGTCTGGGTTTGGTTGGTGCGGAAGCCAGCCCAGATACTGGTGTAGAAACCAGTCTGGGTTTGGCTGGTGCGGACCCCAGCCTAGGTGCTGGTGTGGCAACCAGTCTGGGTTTGGCTGGTGTGGAACCCAACCTAGGCGCTGGTGCAGAAACCAGTCTGGGTTTGGCTGGTGCTGTCCCCAGTCTAGGTGCTAGTGCGGAAACCAGTCTGGGTTTGGCTGGTGTGGAACCCAGCCTAAGTGCTGGCATGGGGACCAGCGTGGCAGGAGCTGGCGTAGAGACCAGCGTGGCAGGTGCGGAGTCCAGGGTGGCAGGAGCTGGCGCGGAGACCAGTGTGGCAGGAGCTGGTGCGGAGACCAGCGAGTCCAGTGCTGGCGCGGAGACCAGCGAGTCCAGTGCTGGTGCGGAGACCAGCGAGTCCAGTGCTGGCGCGGAGACCAGCGAGTCAAGTGCTGGAGCGGAGACCAGCGCTAGAGCGGAGACCAGCGAGTCCAGTGCTGGAGCGGAGACCAGCAAGTCCAGTGCTGGAGCGGAGACCAGCGAGTCCAGTTCTACTGCTGCTGGCGTGGACAGCCAGGCAGGAGCAGCTGGTGTGAGACCCGGACCGGGTGCAGCTGATGGTGAGGGAGAGAGATCAGCTGGAGGTGAGATGGGAGGAAAATCAGGCTGAGCAGGAGCCAGCAGAAGCGAGCGCAGGATGCGCGTCTCCATCCACGCCTGCTGGAACTGCTGCCACACCTCAGGCAAGTCATCATTATTGTCCGCCCCAGTGTACCTGGAGATGATGTCCTCCGTAGCGATCATTCTCTCCAAGAGACCGCTAGGGCTGCAGGGTTCCTCCCTCCTAACGACGTGTGTGACGTCCTCCACCCCACGAAGGGAAATGCACGGGCCAAGACTTGGCTGCGTCTGAGGAGCGACACGCTGGAGTTCGGTGGAGCCGACTCAGTTCTGCCACCCATTTCTCCTGCGGCAAGTCTGAGCGGGTTGCCTCCTCCCTTTGAAGACCACTCCAGGAAAGCAGGAGGTGGTAGGGGAGGAGGTGGTTTACGAGGAGCTGCCGCTCTGTGAGTAGGTGAGAAAAAGCGAGGTGGTGAGGCAAAGGGGCTCAATTTAATCGCCAAGCGAGTACCATGGCACAGGGTTCTCTTCCTCTCCTCCTCCTCACGCCGAGCGGTCTTTGCTGCCTCGCGGGCCAGGAACTCAAAAAGAGTGATCTTCCTGCTGGGTTATTTTTGGTCTCTAGATTCTGACATGATCTTCTTCCGTGTGTGGAACCCACGTGCAGGAAGATAAGGAGACTCCAGTAAAATAAGCAATAGTTTATTATGAATAAACAAAACAAAATGCTGACGGGGCAGCTAACTTACTTTAAGGAGGAGACACGGAGGGATGGAGAAACCATGAGCCTTGGATGGGAGAAGCACAAAGGCAGAGGCACAAGCAATCCAGAGACAATGACAAGACACCAGGGACTGAATATATACAGACACTGACAAGGTGAAATGACAGATACTGTACCTGCGGTGATTAGACACAGGTGTGACAGTGGATCACAGGAGGAATGTTGAGGAGGGACTGGTAAACATGAGGGAAAAACACAACATGCAGGACCAGACCCCAGAAACCCTACAAGAGCTAACTGATCATGCCAGATCAATGCATGAGATTACTTTAATCTCAAGGCTCGACCAAAATGTCTACAGTGAAATTTGATTTGCATCGTTTGGAAATGAAGTCCGGAGCTTTTGTTTTGTAATCTAGTAAATCAGTCCGTCCAGTTTCAGTGATTCATCTTGCTATATTCTGTGTATTCTGTGAGTCTGGTCAAATCCTCTCTTCACATCCATCCAGTTTAAACTGAAAATATTTTCATGACCCTTTAGCTGAAACCTGCAGTCTGAGCCTCTTCAAGACAATCTTGAGACCTAATCTTTAATGCTACGTAGAGGCCGTCCTCTTTTTATTTTCACATTCTGAAGCCATGTTTGCTTCAAGAGTTTGTTGATTTTTTGCATCAGCCAGAAGATGAAAGGAAAATGTTTCATCATGCCCGAAGCACGACAGATCTACGGTGTGATCAGCTCGGAAAGGTGCTCTTTTCAGGGAATGCTGTTTCTCATACCCCCGCGACCCAACCGTGGTCGACCCATAAGCGGAAGAGAATGGATGGATGGATATTTCTTCTGCTACTTTGGCTTGTTCTTCAATTTCAGCTACTTTTCAGCACATTTTCTTTAGTTAATTTCAGCTTTTTTCTGCACATTTCTGCTTTCTTTAGATAAATTCCACTTTTTTGTCCTCAGTTCTGCTGCCATTCAGCCCAATTGGACAAAATTGTGCTATTTCCACTTCCTTCTGCTAATTTAAGATTCATCCTGCTTTTTTAAGCTACTTTCAGCTATTTTTTTGTTGTTGCTATTACAGCCTTTTTTAGCTAAATTACTAATTTTTATGCTCATTTCTGCTTATTTAAACCTTATTCAGCAAATATGTGTTCTTTCTGATTTATTCTTCTTTGGCTTGTTATTCCATTTCAGATACTTTTCAGAATGTTGTTTTAGCTAATTTCAGCTGTTTTCTGTTTATTTCAGCTGTTTTCTGCTTATTTCTGCTTTCGTCAGATATCCCAATTGTTGTGCTCGGTTCTGCTTCTTTCAGGCTAATTGGGCAAACTTTTGCTTTTTCTGCTTCCTGATAATTTAAGCTTTTTTTCTGCTTCTTTACGTACTATTCAGCTGTTTGGGGGAATTTTCTTCAGATTATTTCCAAAATGTTATGCTAATTTCGGCTGCCATTCATCCTAATCGATCAAAATTGTGTTCTTTCCACTTCCTTCTGCTAATTTAAGCTATACTTTCAGTTATGTTTTGCTAATTTCCATTTTTGTTAGCTAAACACCCATTGTGCTCATTATTCAGCAAATACTGTATGCGTTCTTTCGGCTCTCTTCTGCCAACATTGGCTTGTTTCTCCATTTCAGCTACATTTCAGCAGTTAATTTCAGCAGATTTTCAGCAAGTTTTTCTGCAACAAGCATTCACACTGCATTTTCACATATGCAATTTCATCAACAAGAGATTAACTATCAACCTCAGCCGATAAAAAAATTGTCTCCATGTTGTTCACAACTACAATACGGTAAAGTTTATAGCTGTGGCGGCCATTTTGAATGACAAGTTTAGGTTCTAGTTTTGGACAGGTGCTGGTGAACTCAGAACGCATGTGTCAGAGAAGTCAGGGTCTTGGAGCTGAAAGTTTTCCAGGTAGTTTTCCACTACATTAGGGCTTAGTGTATTACTAGTTGATGTTTTTCTTAGTTAATTCTAGATGTTATTACTGTTTTTCTCTTGCATTTGTTGTTGGATGTAACTGGGACCCCGTGTACATACCGTAATCTCGTTTTCATCACATGTACCACATGCGGTGCAAATGACAATAAAGACTCTCTGACTCTGACTCTCTGAATCTGACTAAATAACTAAAACATATAAAAACCAATAAATAACTTAAAATGCACCAATTAAATAAAAAAGGAAACCTTTCCTGGATCAGCTCTTCTCCTATTGGTCAACAGACAGGATAAAGCAGGATCCATGTGCAGATGTCTGTGCGGTCTCAGTTTAGTTTAAGGTTTAGTTTAAAACAAAAGCACAGGTGTTTTCCTGTTTGCTTTGTTTTAAACTAAACTTTAAAACTTTAAGTTCATATATTCATTTAATGGTCTATTTATATATTTCTGCTTTTATTTCTAATAATGTCAGTAAGTCCTCCATAAATGTTAGTATTTACCACCTTTTTGACTGTGTTTTAACTGTTACATTGTATGAAGAGCATTTTATGATGTAGGTTTAGTCAAAAATGACAAGAGAAAAGTTAGAGACATTCTTCATTTTCCAGTGGGTTTAGCAGAAAATGTACATATCAACAGCAAAACAGCAACAAAACATATAAATACAGTGCCTAAATGGTAAGAAGAGTAGAAAACAATTGAATTTTAAGTGTTTTGAACTGTGTGTTCTTCACACAAAAAGCTGGGAACAGCTGGAATTCCTCAAGTGGTCAGAGGTATCAGTAATAATTGAGAGGCTATTTCTACTGTGTTCTTGGTGTTAAAAAATAAGCTTTACCTTATCTTTCCATATTCTCCATCATCTAGCAACTTGTTCAGCTTAGCCCTGGTGGTGAAGCCAATGTTCAGCTTTCTTCCTGCCAAACAAATAGAGCTAACATAAATACTGTGTTATGCTAATGATCAGAGAGACATATTGGACATATTGGACAAGAAGTCATGTGCTGTTGGGCTACTGGGAAAGTCCATCCATCCATCCATCCATCATCTTTACCCGTTTCTTCCATTTTGGGTCACGGGGGTCGCCGGTGCCCATATCCAGCAATCACAGTGCAAGGGGCAGGGTGCACCCTGGACAGGTCGCAAGTCCATCACAGGGACACATAGAGACAAACGAGACAAACAACCATTCACTCTCTCACTCACACCTAGGGACAATTTAGAGTTACCAATACCAATTTGGTCTGTGGGAAAGTCATTCTTAATAAAATTAATAAAACTTAGCATGTTTCTCATCAGGAGGGGACACCATATTGGGTTCCCCCATACTCACTTGTAATATTAGGTATCAAAAATAATCATGAATGATTTTCCAACACTTACCTGGTAAAGGGTTTGCCTTTTCTTTAAAGGGAAAGTCACGAGCCTGTTCACAGCCCTGCAGTGATGTTGGCAGCATGAATTCTTCGCACACAGCTTGCAAATTAATTTTAACATCTGCAACACACAGACATTTACAAATGTAAGACAGTGGGTAAAATGTGTTGTACAAACTCCCGGGGCGTCGTCACTACACAAACAGAAGGAACCTGGAGTTTCCACAAAGATTAAAAGAAACATTTCTAATAACTACTAGATAAACTTTTCTGCTAAACAAGAAAAATATTATAAATATGATACATTTTGATCAAATTAATTAAACAACAACCCTGTTACACGACACTGGTAGTGGTGCATTACCACCACGAACTGCTGAGGAAGTGGACTGAAACAATGCAAACAAACAAACACATTAATTAATTAATCATTATTTTACAGGTTTGACTCGAACTTGATCTGATCTTAGTCTAAAAGAAAGATGAAAGGTGGTGGGCCATGCATTATTATATACAGTATATTATAGATCAAGGACTGCCAGGCCTTTAATTGTGTCCAGCATCAGAACAGCTGAAGTGAACAGGAGAGGACAAACATGTCTCCTGTTTCTGCAGATGTTCAGCTGACCAACATCTGGCTGCAGTGGAGAAACGTTCAGGAAGTAGAAACTAATTCTCTCCTGGACTCTGTGTCTGTTTGAAGCTCAGCAACGTTCTTCAGAGGCTCCACTCTGAGTGCAGCCTCTCAAATGTTGGTTCTGCTGAGTTCTGTCCACAGAACCTGCTCCACATCTCAGGTCCAGATGTTCCACTCAGCTGCAGGAGCTTCTAACGGCCCTTGAATGAATTCCCACAAACATGAAGAGGAGAGAAGAAGAAGAACATCCAGGAAGATGTTTCTCTGAACTGACCAACACTTATAAACTGATAAATTATACTATGGTTCATTTAGCACGTTTGGCTATCACACTTTATTTCCCTAGTTTCTCTGCTCCGTCTATCTAATGTTTCCTTTCTTTCTAACATGTTTGATATTAATGTAATTTAACCCACGCACTCACCTTTCCTCCTGGGAAGAGTCAGACCGCAAACACCGAGCTACATCAGCTTCTTCAGTAACTTTTTGCTCCGTGTGGAAACTTCCTGCAAACTGTTGCAGGTAGATGGAAGGTTGGAGCAAAAATACGGACTGGATAACAACGTGGATGCATAACACCAAGGGTTGTGGTAAAACGTGGAGCGGACTCATGTATTTTCCCAAAACGGAAGTGGAACGGAGTTGAGATTTTGACGTTTGTCAGTTTTCAGCGTGAGGAATGTGAATGCGGCGTGAGAGCGTGTGAAACTCCTCGAATGCGTGTGTCTCCCGGTCATTGCGTGAGAGTTGGCAGCCCTGTTAACAGCAATCCGAACCATGGAAAGGCTGCGTTTATCCACACAAAACACTCTGAACAGTCTGGAGCAAAGTAGAGTTTTTGAACGTTTAAATGAAGTTTCCATAGCATAGCATAGTTCATTACTTATTAATAAACTACATTACATTGGACTCTGGAAAAACCTTTTAGTGTTTATGCTTAACCTTGCAGCTTATTAAATTAAGCTATCGCACATTATCTCAACAATTGAAGTGATGTTTAGCAAGAGGAAGCTAGGCTTTTTTAACTTCGATTTGATCCTCTATCCATTAAAAAACTACATGATTTGAAAAACATGGCTATAGTGTTTTAAATTTAAATCCTGCTGTGCTCCATTTTACCAGTCAAACTCACGGAGATATTTTTTGACCTTGGGTAAACATGCTGCAGAAGCTGCTGGATCCACAGGATGGACATCAGGCCACAGGTGTTTGAGATGCTATGATGGAGAAACTCCTGAATGAGGATGATTATAAACAGATTACACAAATCCTACACCTTTATAACTGTACTGCTATGTAGATTGATTTACAAAACATGGAAATAATGTATTATGGCTACAATTTCCAGTACTCATTACAGAAAAAACAAAACAATAGAAAAGCTACTCCTTATTTGTAACTGTCACTAATCATCTGAGGACCTTTGTCAATTTAATGAAAAATAGTGTGTGTGTGTGATTCAAGTTATAAAGCTGTGCTTTGCCGTGAGCTTGGGTTATGGAGATTGACACATGCCGAACAATCTCCATTTTGCAAGCTTACAGAACGCCACAGCTTTATAACTTTATTCACACACTCCATTTTTCATTAAATTGACATTGCTCCTCAGATGATTAGCGAAATGTCTTCACTTCAAATGAAAGTCTTTTTTTTTTTTAATCCATTTTGGTTTGGATTTGACATGTAAAGGATAACATAGAATCTTCACCAGTGTCGTTATAGGTTAAAAAAAAACAAAGTTACTTTGCTTATCCTACACTATTGACTTACAACAAAAATGCTGTAAGCGCTTCACTTTTGAAGATAAGATGGAAGCACAACTTACAATTGTGTTTTTATTAGAAATTAAGGCATACAAAACAAGAAAAAACTTTTTTAAGGTTTAGAAATATACATCTCTCGTAACTTATCGGTTTGCCATGGAACGGGCAACCGTTTCCAGCACCCCAAGGAGCGCTTGATTGAAAGCAGCCCTCTGGTCAGCCTCCTGCCTTCGTTGTGCTGCTTCCTCTCTTCTTAAAGCCATTTCCTCCCTCAGAATGGCTTGCTCCTGCTCCCTCGCTGCGTCAGCTTGACGTTGACTCTCCGCAGCAGCGGCCTCACGTGCTTTTTGGGCTTCCTCGATGGTTAACCGGAAGTGTTCCTCTCGCTGTGCCCGGTTCTTCTCCTCCTGTTCAGTCTGAGCTGTAATAAAGCTTTCAGCTACAGTTGTCGCTTTGCGCTTTCTATGACCTAGATAGAACAAACAAGAAAATGGCTGTTAGACAATGAAGTACAGAATGATACAGTTTTTAAATACGTTATTGAAGTTTTAGTTCCTGCTAATTTTGAAAAAAGATCGTAACATCAGGAATATGATTCTCTTCATAAAGCAATCTTGCACCTTTATGGTGGTAAGCAAGTGGGTATAAACAAATGACATGTATTCTTTTTCAAGAGTTTGTGTGAATTTAGAAAAAGAACAAGGCCATCATAAAACAACAAAAAAAAACACACTGAATAATATGAATTATAAACTTGATGAATGAAAGTTAAAGTAATAAATGAATAATACATTTTAGCATTAACACAATTGAATAATTGATAATGTAGTTTTACTACATGTACGTTGTTTTACAAGAAAATAGTAAACACAACACAAAATTACTATCAACGTGATGTTAGACACGTTTGGTGCTGCTTCATACCTAGTAAGGGGTGTTGGGTGGGGCCTTTCTGCTGCGTGTTGACCGGCGGAGTGGATGTAGAATTCCTTGAAGCTGTACTTGGAGATTCAGTGGTCGGGGAAGGGTTTGAAGTGGGAAGGCTTGGAGAGTCAGAAACAGAATCTGAAGAGCCTTCTTCTTCTTCATGGACACTGTCTGCATCAAAAAAAGAGTGCAAAAACAGAAACAAAGTACAGTTAACATTGATGCCAAGTAATGACGACGTAACAGTGTGAGCCTCATTTGTTAAGATAGTGTATATACAGAATTTCTTGAATTAATTCTAATAGCTATTAATATAAATTTAATGCCATTACAATGTTTTTAATACTACTACAACACTGAGCTGGAACCATTGTATTTCAGTTCAGAGCAACTAATAGTAAAGTGATAAATTACTGTAATTTTCTTCCTAAAGTTTGGTAGTAAATGTAGTTTTATAACTATTTTTGTATGCTGGATACATCAAGTTGCTTCTTGCCTCAATAAAAAGCACTGACCTACTTGTTATTTAAATCTAACCCACGGCAAATAGTTATTTAACTTTTCACACACACAACATATCTCTAATGGCAAACAAAAAACTTGAAACTTGAAACCAGAATAGTTTAAAATAATTCATCATTGAACACATGCAAAATTCAAATAGAGGGGGGAAAATAATAACAGCTGTACTGTATATTTCTGCCTGTAAGTCTCTGTTTTTAACAAAATTTACATGCCCTGGGACTTATAGGCCAAAGTGACATATTTATCGAATTTTTCCCATATTTATAAACCATTTTTGGACAGATATAACCGTTTCCATTTAGACTAAACCAAAAACAGCTGCACCACCCCGGTGAATTTGACCATTAAAGTGCATTTATTAAGCAAATGATAGACTGACACGCAACTCTGCTATAATTTACAGCTAAGAAACAATTCTTTAGGAGCTTTTTTGTTGTTAAATTTAAGATAAACGAGCGCATGCCTTCTTCCTTGTTGTTGTCGTCCCGCACGCGCGTGCAACAGCACCAAGCGCCAAACTATCTTTACAGCAGATTATTAAATCACGTTTTTAGTAAGAAAACGTTAGACTGAGACACACCTATGCTATAATTGACAGCTAAATAATTGTTTATGTATTTTTCTTCAGAGAAAGGGGCCGCTCCGAGTCCTCCCTCCATCTTTTTTTTTTTTTCAGAAAAGCCTCTCGGCTGTTGCTGAAGTCTCCGGTGGTTTTTCAGTCCAAAAACGCTCAGAGAGTTGCATGACTCACTGGAAATATGTTTAAAGTTATAAAACACTCACCATCTACTATAGACTCCAGAAGAGAAGTGCTCCTCCGACTTGTTGTTCTCGATTTTTGGCAGCATGGCAGCTTGCATTTCCTGGAAGACTTCTTCTTCTTCTTCTTGGCGGATTGCAAACAACGTTCAGGTGCATACCGCCACCTACTGGAGAAGACTGAATCTCCGCCCTCCGACCTAGGACTACGCCCCCTGACCAATCAGTGACCACACTGTGCTGATGTCATAACTGGACCCATGAGAACTGGTACTTTGTACCTCAGTCAAGAAGGTCCCAAAATAGGTCCGGTTTCACGTGAACAGGACCCTGTGGGTACACTCCATAACTAGTTGTTAACTAGTTACGAACGAGCCCGAACGAGCGCCAACAGGACCTGTTGATAAGAGGCATAAGAGTGGGAAAAAGAGTACAGGGTGAGTAAACATAATAGCTAGCATTAAAAATTATCAGGGGCAATTAAAAGGCTGCAGGTGGCCTGTTAGTTGTAGTTGGTACACAGTGACACAAGTTTAGTTGTACCAAATGTTGCCTGTCACTCAAATGTATTTAATACATCAGAGTATTTTGTGCAAGACATTTGAGAGCAATTTTAGCTTTACTAAGTTGTCAGATCATGAGAGCAAACCACCTTGAATAATTTCTGTGGTGAGCAAAGACAACGGAAACAGTTGTTTGTATTGAAAAGGGGAAACTTGTGTTCACAGTTCATTGTAATATGAGTCCTCTGGTCCTACCTCACACTACAGTATTTATTCATGTTGAAGTCTGTCCACGTGTTAGAATACAGAGAGTCCCCGACTTACGAACGAGTTCCGTTCCTACGCAACGTTTGTAAGTCGAAAATTCGTAAGTCGGAACCACACGAGCCGCCACTGATACACGTACATGTACGGTAATGAACAGTTACCAAGTTACCAAGCACTTCGCCTGTCCTAACACAGCTACAAAATTATCAAAAAACACTTACAGTCCAGGGCTAAAAAATGAAAATTTAATTTCTTACTTTGAGCTGGTCAAGCCTGTCTCGTCTTTTTGCATGTTAGCACTTGCACGTCCGAGCTCCGCAACTTCATGCTGCTTCACGCGGTCCAAACTGTTTACAGAAAGGACTGTTAGCATGTTAACTCCATACATTTGGAGCCAGAAAAAGCGTTAATAACTTACTGAGAGCCGTTTCTCTGCTGTGTCCATCCAAAACAAGCTGCTCCGCGTTAGCATGTTAGCCCCGCCATTAGCGGTGCCCGTTAGCGTTAGCCCCTCCCTTAACTTAACCTTTTATTTATACAGGCTAGCCTCGTTGAGCCACGGGGACTCATTTACAAGAGGGACCTGTCTCACTCACACCCAGGGTCAATTTAGAGTTACCAATCAGCCTAACATGCATGTTTTTGGACTGTGGGAGGAAACCGGAGCACCCGGAGAAAACCCACGCATGCACGGAGAGAACATGCAAACTCCACTCAGAAAGGCCCCCGGACCGGGATTTGAACCGGGGACCTGCTCGCTGAGAGGCAGCAGCTCTACCAGTTGTGCCACCGTGCTCCAAGGATGCTGCAGCTGTTTGTCCGCATTTTTGCATGTTAGCTCGGTGTCTAGACAACATCTTAGACTGCCAGGCGGACATGGAGGCGAGCTGCCGTCCGCCGCCCGTTGGCTCCGTGTCCCCAATGGGGTGTTAGCATCCAACCGTCCATCCTACAGCAAGGCTTGTTAGAATGTTAGCTCGTTGCTACTCCGGTCCGGCTCGCTGTCTGCTGCTTCACGCGGTCAACAGTTTGTTTTATTTGTTTTTTTTTGTCATTTAATTCTGTTGCTCCTTGTAGCACTTTGAGATTTTCATTAATGAAAAGTTCAGATTCAGATTCAGATTCAGATTCAGTTTATTATCGCCATTGTCAATGAACAGGATTCACAGACTAGGAATTTGCTTCGGCATAACGGTGCATAAAATATAAAAACATAAGACACAAAAAACATAGACCATAAAACATCAATACAATCAATACAATATTCAGTGAACAAAAACTACTAAGAAACAGCGCAATTAGAGTGGTGCAATCAAAATACAGTGATACAGTGATTCCCAATCAAAATACAAAGAACAAATACAAAATACAGCGACCAAGGCAAGTTATGAGGTAGTATGGTTATGAGTGTTCAAGAGTCTGACAGCAGAGGGGAAGAAACTGTTTTTATGGCGGGAGGTTCTGGTCCCAATTGACCGAAGCCTCCTGCCTGAGGGGAGTGGTTCGAACAGACCGTATGCAGGGTGAGAAGGGTCAGCTGTGATCCGACCTGCTCGCCTCACAGTCCTGGAGACGTACAGGTCATGGAGAGATGGGAGACTACAGCCGATTACCTTCTCAGCAGAGCGCACAATGCGCTGCAGTCTGTGTCTGTCCCTGACAGTGGCCCC